>VDFB02003439.1:0-66875 GCA_007258455.2 Sequoia sempervirens | reverse complement strand
CTTTGTGGACATGAACTCTACAAGCTTTGTAAACAATTTTATTTCTAGTTTCCTTGTTTCTAAGCCCTAGACGAACTTATGTTCTGTGTCCAGGAATTTACCAGCTTCTCATAATGTAACTATGTAAATATCTGTTATGTTCAATATACAAAGTTGAGATTCTTGTTATCCTACTTCTAAAAGTTGTTTATGGATAAATTATCTTTTGATTTTTCATGATCATGCTCTAATTTAGATTATGTAGACTATTATTTGGTATGTTAAAATGCTCTATGAGAGATTAAAAAGGAAACATATGTTCTAGCGCATCCCCTCATTTAATTTTTAGTCATTTACTTCAGCAATTCCTCCTTTTTTCTTTGTCCAAATTAGGCTTAAGCTAGAACAGATAAGAAGCTAATCTCTTAATCCCAGAGATTGTTTTATAGATCACATGCTATATCTGTACAAACACGCTTCATGCTTTGCATGGTGAAGATAGTTGCAAAACAAATCTAGGCATCAATAGTTTTTGACATGCCTGGTGGGACCCTATATTCCATGCTGATTTAAGTTATAACAGAAATCTTAATCTGCTTTACTCTCTAAAACATATTCTCCATTCACCTGGTGACTACAAATAAGAGGAACCTAACGGTCCATGACAGCAAGGATTGTTACTAGATCTATGTCAGCTGCACACCTTGAAGCTCTTGTTGCACCTTTATCTCCAAATAAGAGACAACAGCCTTAAACCCTACCTCAGGCTACCCTAGTAACTCCTTCAATTACACCCGCCATAAGTCAGTTCTCATAATACAACCATGGCAAAGAATCACACTTCTGTCGTGGTACAATGGAACCCCCCAGTTGCACCAATAGCTCCAGCTATCTGGAATGCTATTCCAGTTTCTACCCAAATATTTCTACCCTTATGTACAGGGGAAAACGCTATGAATCCCACTGACCATTTACAAGATATTGCATATCTGTGTGTTGTCCATGATGTTACACATTAGGATGTAGACCAAAGATTGTTTGTGGCATCTTTTAAAGGGGAGGCATTAGATTGGTCTAGATTCTAGAACTACGTTCAAATTCTATTACAACTAAGGATCAGTTGGGAGTACTACACAACAAACTCTTAAAAAGGAGATAACCTCTCTGTGGTAGAGCAGTTAACTGTTAGTTATATGATCAGATGTAATGCACAGAAAATTAATTCAAATTCAACACAAGAACACAGCAGATACCCTGGGAAAACCCTCCTCTTGAGGGAGAAAAACCCAGCAATAATGTATCTCTTATATATATATTAAATCTCAAGGATGAATCCTTTACAATGAAGGCCAAAGATAAGGCACCACAAACTGATATAATCACAGCATCTAAGTGATGTAAACTGCTAATGAGGATTTCTGCCTTCTACACAAATGCCGATCTGACTTGGAGACAATTCGCACTTTGAATGTCTTCGCACTTGAATACAATGGAGTGAATGTGAATGAAATGAATGATGAAATGGAAAGCAACAAATGACAATAAATACAAAGTGGATAGGGGAGACGTGACTCTTCACATAGCAAGTCGGCCTCAACAAAGAGATGCGACTCTATTAATCAAGAGGTCGACCTCTTAGAGAATCGTGCCTCCTTAACAAATATTAATTACAATAAATAATCATTAAATGCATTCACAAGAGTTGCGCCACTTCAACAGATCGGTCTTCATTAAAGTCGTGCCTTCTTCAAGAGATAATCTTGCAATTCAAATAGCCGATACGGCTATCATTTGAATTGCCTTTAAATGTGTGATCTAGAAGAAGCAACCTGAAGCTGCTAAGTAACATCAACACTCCCTCTCAACTAGGGATGATTCTTCCATCTGCAAAAGACATATCACCTCAACGTGATGTCTACCACAATGGCTACACCCATGTGTGAAAAAGAAGGATATCACCTCATCGTGATATCAAATATCACCTCAACGTGATATCAACCATAATGGCTACAACCATGTATGGTATGTGCAAGTGTTCATCACTTGCGTGATGTTGCCACCTCAACATGACTTTCACCATGGCTCTCCCAGAGGGTGAAACACAAGTACAAGAAAATCATCAGGGACTCTCTCACGTGATGCTTGTCATGGAGTCACACACATGACATCCACCATGGCTCTCCCAGAGGGTGGAACAAGGGCTTTAACCTCAAACTTCTCTTGCAGAGAAGAATGCATTAACAAGGGATTTCACCTCGAACTTCTCTCACAAAGAAGAACTCATTAAAGAGGATCACTGATACTGAGACTCCTTCTCAGTTAGGGCTGTATTCTCCACCATACCAAGCTTATCTCGAAAGTACTCAAACTTTATCCTAGAGAGAGGCTTGGTGAGAATGTCTGTTGTCTGCTCATCAGTGCTAATATACCTCAACTATATAGCTTTCCTCAATACCATATCTCTAATATAATGGTATTTGATCTCAACATGCTTGGTTCTGTCATGAAACACAGGATTGACAAAAAGCTTCACACAAAATTTAGTTGTTTAATGACGATAGGTGGCTCCATTGATTGTCCAAACAATCCTCGCAAGGAGCTTACTAAGCCACATTGCCGAAATGCCACACAAGCTGGAGTACTTTGCCTCATACCTAATGCTACAAATGACCGCTCTACCGCACTAAGAAATCATAGCGTATCCCAAATCAAGCAAATATCCACAGAGGTGTTCCCATCGTAAGGATAATTCTTCCAATCAGAATCAGTAAAACCATGCAGCTCCAAGTCCACATCTGAAGAATATCTCAACCCATATCCAATTGTGCCACGCAAGTATCTGAGGATATGTTTTGCTACAACAAGATGTATCTGTCTCGATTCACACATGAACTGACTAAGCACACTCACTGCATAGCAGACATCAGGTCTAGTGTTAACTAGATACATCAAAGATCCAATCAACTGCCTGTACATCGTGGGATCCACCAGGTCTGAACTAGCTGCAGCCTCCTTCAACTTATGTAGGTTGGTCTCCATAGGTGTAGACATGGATTTGCAATCCATCATTCCAAACCTCTTAAGTATATCAATGGTGTACTTCCCTTGACTTAGAATCATCTCATCTGGCTTCTGCCAAACTTCTAAGCCAAGGAAGTAATGCATGAGCCCAAGGTCCTTCATTTCAAACTCAGAAGCCAACTCCTTGCATTCGAGAATGAGGTGATCTTCTCCAGTAAGAATCAAATCATCAACATACAAGACCAAAATCAATGCTTCACCATCAATTACCTTAAAATATAGATTTGAGTCCGCATCATTCTTAGAGAAGCCCAAGCTTGACAAGTAACGATCAATCCTTTTGTACCATGCATGAGGAACCTGCTTAAGACTATACAAGGCCTTCTTCAGCCTGCAAACATGAGACTCCTTCCCATGTACCTCGAATCCATCAGGTTGCTCGATATAAACTTCTTCCTCAATCACACCATTCAAAAAAGTTGTCTTCACATCCATCTGATGAATCTTCCATCCTCTAGATGCAGCAATGGCAATAATGGTTCTGACAGAAGTATAGCGAGCAACTGGAGCAAATGTTTCTTCATAGTCAACTCCCTCTTTTTGTGAGAACCCCTTGGCCACGAATCTTGCCTTGTACTTCTCAATGCTCCCATCAATTGCATGCGTGATCTTGAAGAGCCATTTTGAAGATACCACAAATTTGCCTTCGGGTCTAGGAACGATGTCCCAAACATCATTCTTGAGAATTCACTGATACTCCTCTGTCATAGCATCTTTCCAAACTTGTTGACTAGAGGCTTCCTCAACACTGGAAGGCTCAGACTCAATAATCTGACTCATCAAAGCAACATAACTAGAGAACTTGTGAGCTCTCTTGCTTTCTCTAAAGGTTCCTCTTGGGGCTGCAAACCTTTCTGCTTTCTGCATTGTTTGCCTAGCCCAAAGAGGTATTTTTCTCCCAATCACAATATCGGTAGGCCCATCAGTAGGTTACAAGGACTCAACTGGATCATCATCTTCCTTCGGTTCTGGAGTCTCCCTCTGAATCTCAAGGGTATGGTCAAGTTCCATATCCTAAGGAGACTCTTCATTATCAATCTCCATGTGAGTGCCCTTGGATCTTCTGAATGCAACATCTTCCTTAAATGTAACATCTCTACTGATCTCAATTAGCTTCTAACTTGGAATATAGATTCTATAAGCTTTAGCTGTCTCACTGTAGTCTACAAATATCCCCTTCTTGCTAGAAGGCTCCAACTTTGTCATCTTTTCCTTCGGTACATGAATATAGACTGGACATCCAAAGATCCTCAAATGACTCACTTTTGGCTTCTTACCAGTAAAGGCTTCTTCAGGAGTCATGTTCTCCAGGATCCGATGAGGACTCTATCCTGAACATAGAATGTTGTCCTTGATGCTTCTGCCCAAAGGAAGGTCTGCAGATCTTGGTCATGAATCATGGCTTTAGCTGCTTCCACGATCGATCTGTTCTTCCTTTCAGCAACACCGTTCTGTTGAGGATTATAAGGGACATTGAACTCCCTCTTAATCCCAGCTTCAATGCAGTAGTTCCAAAAGCTACTAGAAGTGTACTCTCCTCCATTATTGGATCTCAGGACTTTGATCTTCTTCTCGGACAGATTCTACACCTAAGCTTTGAATTCCTTGAACCTTTCCAATACTTCCTCAGATTCTTTAGATTTCAAGAAATAAATCCAAGTCTTTCTAGAGTAGTCATCAATAAAAAGAATGTAATGCAAGAACCCACTCGAAGAAGCAACAAACATTGGACCACATAAATCAGAAGGGATGAAATCTAGAATACATTTGGATCTATTTTCTCTACTATGAAATGAACCTTTAGTATTCTTACCCATAGGGCAACCTCTGCAAATACCTTCATGCTCCTGGTTGAATTTTGGAAAACCTGAGACCATCTTCTCCATGATCGGAAGAGCCCGGAAGTGAAAGTGAGCCAATCTTCGATGCCATTGATCACATAGGCTTGAAGAATCATGAACTAGAGCCTGAAGAGGTCGAGTGCATAGCCTATAGAGGCACTCATGACGAACTCCGATCACACGAGCAATCTTAATACTTGAGTTCTTCGTCCACACAAGAACTTTACCCTTCCAAAATGCAACTTGGTATCCCTTGTCTTCCAAGGCTGAAATGGAAACAAGGTTTCTCTTGATGCTTGGAACGAATAGCACATCATTCAGCTGTAGGGTAATGCCAGAATCCAGGTGAAGAGTAGAGGTCCCAACTCCTTTCACTGTGTAACTTGCATCATCTCCAATAATGACTTGTTCACTAGAATCTCTATCTACCAAGTTAGATAGATGCGCCCGGAATCCGGTGATGTGGCAAGAGGCACCACTATCAATCAACCAAGTGTTAGTGTCGGTAGGTACACTGCTTGACAATGTTGAATAGAATAAGTATTCACATGAATCCTTTTGCGGGGAGACATCATCAACATCTACAATGGTGGCCTGTTGCTTAGGCCTGGAAGGACAATGCTTAGCAAAGTGACCATACTCGTCACATCTAAAGCATTGGACTTTGGAGAGATCCCTCTTCTTCTTGAATGCGGGAGCACCATCAGCTCCATTATCTCTATTCCTCTTGAAGAATCCTTTCTTCCCATTCTTACCTTTCTTCTTCGATGATTGAGAGGCGAGGACATGAATATCTTCATTGGTAGAGCTTTGACCAATTCCTCTATGGGCCAATCTAGACTCCTCTTGAATGCAATCCACCCTCAATCGATCAAACTTGGGAAGCTTCGATCTTGCACTAATTCCTTGAATGTAGGACTCCCATGATGAAGGAAGACCATTGAGAGCAAGCATGGTCAAGTCCTTGTCATCTATCACATGACCAATTGTAGAGAGTTGATCTCTCAACTCCGAGATCTTCATGAAGTAAGCAATGACTGTTTCTCCTTTCACCATCTTCACATGATGTAGTTGTTGCTTCAGTGCAAGAGCCCGGCTGGTGTTGTTGATTTCGTGCATCTCCTCCAAGGTTTTGAACATGTCTCTTGCCGTCTTCAACTTGGAGACAATAGGAACGATATGATCCTTCACGGAATCAACTAACATCTTCTTTGCCTTTATATCTTTCTTCCTCCATTGAACTTTCTCTTCCTCATCTGTAGGTTCCAGAACTTTGCTCTCCACGAACTCAACCAATTCGTTTTCCTCCAAAGCGAGCATAATTATGAATCTCCATGAAGTGAAGTTTGATGCTCCGTCGAGTCTATCCTCAATCTTAAGACCGTTCACCATCCTGGCGAAGAGATAGAGATAGACAATAATGAGAAAGAGAAAAGAGTATCGTTGTACTAAGAAATCTAATCACGATCTTCTTCAAACCCACTCTGATACCATGTTAGTTATATGATCAAATGTAATGCACAGAAAATTAATTCAAATTCAACACAAGAACACAGCAGATACCCTAGGAAAACCCTCCTCTTGAGGGAGAAAAACCCAGCAATAATATATCTCTTATATATATTAAATCTCAAGGATGAATCCTTTACAATGAAGGCCAAAGATAAGGCACCACAAACTGATATAATCACAGCATCTAAGTGATGTAAACTGCTAATGAAGATTTCTGCCTTCTACACAAATGCCGATCTGACTTGGAGACAATTCGCACTTTGAATGTCTTCGCACTTGAATACAATGGAGTGAATGTGAATGAAATGAATGATGAAATGGAAAGCAATGAATGGCAATATATACAAAGTGGATAGGGAAGACGTGACTCTTCACATAGCAAGTCGGCCTCAACCAAGAGATGTGACTCTATTAATCAAGAGGTCGGCCTCTTAGAGAATCGTGCCTCCTTAACAAATATTAATTACAATAAATAATCATTAAATGCATTCCCAAGAGTTGTGCCACTTCAACAGATCGGTCTTCATTAAAGTCGTGCCTTCTTCAAGAGATAATCTTGCAATTCAAATAACCGATAAGGCTATCATTTGAATTGCCTTTAAATGTGAGATCTGGAAGAAGCAGCCTGACGCTGCTAAGTAACATCAACATTAACAACAATGAAGAGAGCTCTTGTGGAAACTATAACTGATTTTAATACCAAGTTCCACAAGACTTGGAATAGAATCCTTCAAGAGGTAAGACCACTTTCTCAAATGGTATTTATATATTTCTTGAATTTTTTTAATCCTGAAATTGCTGTGATGCTCCAATCTATGGGAGGCACTAACCTGCCAAATTCCAACTTATGATATAGCTGTAAGAGGAGAAAATTAACTCAGAGACTAGGAAACTTGCACCTAAGCCAACTATGCCATTATGTCCAAATATCTATGCACCTGCAGAGACGCTCGTGAAAATGCCTACCACTAATTTAGCCCCTATTCCTAAAACTTCTCAAGTTGCCTTACAAATAGCCAAAGAATTAGAGGATGTAAAAAGCATCCTAAGAATGGTGTTTAATTAAGCAAATGCTATGAAAAGGCAACAAATTCGTCCTCTGCCTTGGCCTTTTTATCAGAACAATTAGGGATATAGGCCTCAAAATCAACACCAAAACCAGCATAATACATACCCTAATGAGGACCAAAATTCCTATTTTTCATGTTCACATGCCTCTATATGATGTCCCCTCAAGGTTTCAAAACTAGCTTTTGAGTTTTTTGTTAAATTCTGATTTTTTTGGTTTTTTGGTGCCGGCGGCAATGCCAGAAATTTCAAGAAATTGCATAAAACAATAACGGAAGGGAAATTGCATGAATAATTGAAAACCCAGTAATCTTTATTTATTCAGAATATAATATGAACATACCCATAAGCCGAAATGCAATAGTTTGGAACTTGGGTTTTTACACGGCAATCACAGCAATCAGATGCAAGGATGCCATGCTTCAATTTGCTCTTTTTTCATCGTGGTTTTGATGCCGGTTTGCTAAATGTTGTTGGACACCCCTAAACAAGGAATTTGCAACCTATAAACCAAATCGGTTTGCTTCTGGAGACCCGCGTGCTACATCTCTTGGCTTGTACAGCCTCAAGACTCCCACGTGCCACATTAATTGCTCCTTTTTGCTGTTGTAAAACTCTGGTTCTTTGGCAGATCTATGTGCCCAGCCTTGGTGAAGAAACTCCCTTAATTGTAAACTCCAAAACCTCTCCTGCTTCCTGGATTGTACAGCCTACTGTAGTACTGAAAATGGCTTTTGTCTTGTTCAAATCTGTTGATGTGAACTATAAATGCTGAAAGTAAATGTTAAGTAAATATGTGAATGCTTAGATTGATGGTCTCTATGTGAAGCCATCCATACTAGAACCCTTAGACAGCCTCTCATGCCTATAGATCTTGTCCTAATCGAGGGTTTCCATCCTCAGATCAGCTTGAAACTTCATACCTGCAACCCCGTGCTCAATTTTCTATTTTTGAATGATAAACTTGGATAGTGAAAATGAATCTTCATTTGCCCTTTTAACCTCCTCCAAACCCTATGCCCAAATCCAAGCAAACACTTTTTAAGAAATATCAAAATTATCTCTTTCTCCTCAAGATGGACGCCACATCTGGTATTTAATTCATTAAATCAATTTCACTTTAAAATTCATGCCTCTCACTTGAGTATTTAACCACACAGGATGGAAGGATATTTTGTGTCCTGATACCACTATGATATCCCCTCAGGGTTTCAAAACTGACTTTTGAGTTTTCTGTTAAATTCTGGTTTTTTTGCTTTTTTGGTGTCGTCGACAGTGCCAAAAATTTCAAGAAATTGCATAAAACAATAACAAAAGGGAAATTGCGTGAATAATTGAAAACCCAATAATGTTTCTACACGGCAGTCATGGCAATCAAATGCAAGGAAGCCATGCTTCAATTTGCTCTTTTTTCATCGTGGTTTTGATGCTGGTTTGTTGAATGTTGTTGGACGCCCCCAAGCAAAGAATTTGCAGCCTATAAACCAAATCGGTTTGCTTCTGGAGACCCACGTGCTACATCTCTTGGCTTGTACGGCCTCAAGACTCCCGCGTGCCACAGTAATTGCTCCTTTTTGCTGTAGTAAAACTCTAGTTTTTTGGCAAATCTATGCACCCAACCTTGGTGAAGAAACTCCTTTAATTGCAAACTCCAAAACGTCTCCTTCTGCTTCCTGGATTGTATGGCCTGCTGCAGTACTGAAAATGGCTTCTATCTTATTCAAATCTGTTGATGTAAACTGTAAATGCTGAAAGTAAATGCTAAGTAAATTTGTGAATACTCAGATTGATGGTCTCTATGTGAATCCATCCATACTAGAACCCTTAGACGGTCTCTCACACTCATAGATCCTGTCCTAATCGAGGGCTTCCATCCTCAGATCAACTTGAAACTTCATACCTGCAACCTTGTGCTCAGTTTTCTGTTTTTGAATGATAAACTTGGATACTGAAAATGAATCTTCATTTTCCCTTTTAACCTCCTCCAAACCCTATGCCCAACTCCAAGCAAACACTTTTTAAGAAATATCAAAATATCTCTTTCTCCTCAAGATGGACGCCACATTTGGTATCTAATTCATTAAATCAATTTCACTTTGAAATTTGTGCCTCACTTGAGTATTTAAAGTTTAGACAATTTAGATAAGTGGAAATTGTATGGTGCTAAGAGTAAAATTGGAGCAAGGGTTGGTGTTTCCCAAGTTTCCACTAAAGGAGACAAGTACTGGAAATACTGCAGATTGGAATTCAATTGCACTAACGATGTGGCAGAAAATGAGACATTGGTTCATGGACTACAGTTTGCTGAGAAGAAAGAGATCAAACTATTGCATGTTCATGGTGACTCAAAGTTAGTCATAAAGCAAGTAAGATCACAATGCATGACAAAATCTCGCTAATAAAAGGCCTATAAACATAGAGTTTGGGATCTGCAAGAATATTTTCAGGTCACAAAATTTTCATGCGATTCCTAGAAAACAAAACACTTAAGTTGATCAAATGGTTTTGATTAGTTATCCATTTGATCCTATTGAGGATTTGCTGGCAAAGAAAGATCATGTGAAACTAGCCGTTAGAATTGGTGTTCTCACTAACAGGTACTTGACAGTGAAGAGCAAATTGTCCATTTTATTCAGCAATCTATTAAATTTGCTGATGAATTAGCTCCTCAAATTGAGGAGGATCGTGGAGATCAAATTCTCCAATTAAGAACTAACAGGTTGCCAAGAGATTTCATCACCCTTTAGGGTTTATTCAACCCCAATGACCAAAGTGGAGTTAAAAGAAAAATGACAGCAAATGAGAAAGACTGCAGAGATGTGGAAATTGCTCTAGGAAAAATGGTAATGCTGGCAAAGGTTTGTACAACTGATGAAAATAACTTTCTAGTCTACCTATGTACAAAATATGACTAGGTCATGGCCTAAAATTATAAGGAATTAGATGGCTATGACAAGAAAGTGGTCCAACAAACTATTGAGCTTCTACCTAACGCTAAACTTGTGAGGCAAAAATATAGACCAATTAACCCTAAGGTAGAGTCCATAATGAAACAAAAATTGACAAAGCTTGTTTGATTCAAAATTATTTACCACATCAAACATTCTACTTTGGCATCTAACTTTGTCCAAAAGCAAAATAGTAATATCAGAGTCTAGGTTGACTTCAAGAATCTAAACAGGGCATTCTTAAAAGACCATTATTCCCTACCCTCTATGGACGAGATCTCACAAACCATGGCAAGGTCAAACAAATTTTCTATGTTAGATGGTTTTTCAAGATACAATCAAATCATGGTCAAAGAAGAGGACCAACATAAGACTAGTTTCACAACCAAATGTAGTACATTTACCTATCAAAAGATGCCATTTGATTTATCAAATGCAGGAGTGGCCTTCCAAAGAGCAATGGATATTGCTTTTAAGGATTTGATTATATTAAATAATCTTGATATATCTATTGTACCCCAAAATTAAAATTTTTGTTACACTTAGACATTTTGAAGAAATGAGTAAAAGTCTTGTTAAAATTGTCAAAAAGGTCAAAATTTGGGTGTACGTGTCTTGCATGAGGGGTTAAAATGTGAAATTCCCAAAATCTAACGATTTGGGTCTGCTCAGAGCGACTTAATCTACAAAACCCAAATCTCAGTTTTTCATCCCTACTTTTTAGGAAAACTACTATTTTTATAAATTTTCTAAAAATAGTAACTTTTTCTGGGTTTTTCTGGGTTTCTTTTGAAACGAATACTGGCAAAACTTTCCAAAATAGAAAGTTTATAAAAATAGAAAGTTGGTCCGTTAGAGTTCAAACTGATTTTGATTGGCTCAAAATACTTCCATATCAGGCTAATGCAATTAGAATATCAAAAAGATCAATTTTGCCCTAGTGGGTCTATTCTGCTTTTTCAGAAGCATATTAGGAGCTCTGAGGTCGTCAATGGAGGTCAATCAGCCACCAGGCGTCAGATTTAACACTCAAGCATTCGACAAAAGGTGAGTTGGTGAGCAAGCACGAAGAACGAGGAAAGAAGGTGAAAACTATGAAAATTTTCTAACACTACTTGTCATGGGCGCCCCAGGAGAGAATAGGCGCCCATCTTTTTAGGGTATTAAATGTTGAAATTAGGGTTTGAGCCTCCAATCAAAGTTGCTTAGTTTTCTTCCAGCTTCGCAACGAATCCAACGGTGCAGTCATCAAATCATCCAATCATCCGGGATTCGAGATCAAACAAGGAAGATCCAAATAGAAGTCAGAATGAAAAACATCAAAATCATCAAAATTTGACCAAGTCTGGGAACTTTGGGCACCCCTGGTGAAGAAGGGCGCCCAACTTTTTGAAGGGGCAAATCCAGCAGTTAGGGTTTGCTAAAGTACTCAATCTCTCCGGAATTCAGTCTACTTTGCAACGAATATCTTTGTCAGGGCATCTGACTGGCCAATCTTCGGCAAATCCAAGTCAAAGTTGACAGTATAAGATAAAGATTCAAAGTTGAAGTTGAAAATCAATGAAAATATTCTAACACTAGATGAGTTGGGCGCCCCTGGAGAGAAAAGGCGCCCCAGCTTTTGGAGTATTAAATCTAACTTTTTGATGAAGTTGCTCCTAGAGAACTCCCTCCAAAATCTTCTCAACTTCGCGACAAGCCCAGCCATCAGCCAATCCGAGCTCTAGAGCACCAAAACTGACGGGATCATCTGTAGAAGAGAAAGTGATGAAGAAATGATAAAATGGCTAAGTCTAGTGAGGTTGGGCGCCCCTGGAGAGAAAGGGCGCCCAAGATTTTGAGCCCTAAAATGATGGAATTCACCTATACAGCGTCTAAGATCACTTTGTTAAATTCAACCAAGCTATCCAGTGAGCCTGTCAGCTAGTCAATCGGACCAACGTAGCTTCCGGAACAAAGATTTCATCAGAAGATCAAAGGGAAATGAAGAAATTGAAAATCATTAAAAAATGGTTAACATTGAGAAAGTTCGGAGCCCCCGGAAGAAATAGGCTCCCATGAATTTGAAGGTCTAAACAAAGTTTTCTGTCAGAGGCGCCTCCAGAACAATCTTCTTAGAATCAGTCAAGCTACACGATGAATTATCCAGCTCGTTCATCAGATCAATCTGGAAGCCGGAAATCGAGGTCAAAGTAGGGGGTCAAAATTGTGAAAAGTTGAAAAACTCAAAAAAATGACTAACTCTAAAGCAAATGGGCACCCCTAGCCAAGAAGGGCACCCAACTTTCCATGCCTTAGTGAAATTTGCAAAATTTTCAAAAAATTCAAAATTGCAAGAGGATGAGGATGTCCAAGTTCATTAAACAAGCCAATTTCAGGGTTTTTGAAGATAAAAGCAAAAGAAAACAGACCTATTTCAAACCCTAAGTCTATTTAACACCTCTCTTCAATGTAATTTTCATTATTTTTGCAGGTAGCATTCAAAGGAGAAAGTTGGAGCAGCAAGTTTTAAGTGATATTTCAAGATTCAAGAACTCAAGTTTGCTGATTCTTCATCAAATTTTTCAGACCAGCAGTCCAAGGCTTTGCTTTTCCAAGCTTTTTCATCCAGAAGATCAAATTTTTCAAGAAGGCCAAGATTTTCAAATTTTCAGCCATCTGGGTCTTGTTATCTCATTCTTTTGAAGAAAGTTTCAAGAACTTCATCAAGTTGCAGCAGCTGCTTTTTGCTTTGCATGTCAGTGAAATCCTCAGTGCATTCAATTTTTAGTCATCTGGGTCCTCTCAAATCAGTCTTCTGAAGAAAACCCATATCACAGTTTTTTTCAAGAAAATTTCAAATTCTAGGGTTGGCTGCTTTTTCAATCAGCCCTCAGTGTTTTTCAAATCTAATCAACTGGGTCCATTTCTAAGTGTATTCTGAACAAAACCCAGGTGCTAGCTTTTTTCGTGAAAAATTGAAGAAATTAGGGTTTGCTGTTTTTTCAGTATAAAATCAAAATTTTCAAAAACGGACGATTTGGGTTGTCTTGCAACAAAATTCTGAGCAAAACCCATATCTTAGAAAATTTTCAAAAAATTTATCCGTTTGAAGAAGAAAATCAGCATTCTAAAAATAGTAAGTTGCTCAAAACTTGTTTGAACCTAGGCGAGTTTACAGTCATTCTTCAAGGTTTCTGAAATGGAGTACACTCCCAATGATTTCAAGACCAAATCAGCTTTCTACCATGATTTCATCAAAACAGCTGAGACGGACTTATATCATATCAAGCCGGTGTTTGATCTACACACTTTAGAGAGCGCAAGCAACACTACCATCAAAAACCTGGGACACTCTAGACTCCTCGCAGCAGCGTCTATTCCTATATCAGTTCAGAGTCTTGAGTTCGTAATCGCTTGCATCAAGCATTACAACCCGGCTACAAGGGAGATTCAATCAGTTGATGGCAGATTGATTTGCAGTTTGAAGCCTAATATGATCGAGAAGTGTTTTTCCATTCCCCCTTGGCCTGAAAGTGTCACTATCTCAAAGGGTGAATGTGAAAGGATATGGGAAATGCACAAAGGCAAGTACAGTAAGAAGATTGCACAAAGGTGGATGAAGGAAAAGCATAAGACTTTGCCTAAGAACGTCGGACGAGGAGAGTTCAAGGATGAGATCGCTATCATAATCACCTTGCTCAACAAGGTAACTGGATCAAAAGACGCTACCAAGTTTCAGCCTTGGATGTTTTATGCTATACCCCATATCATGAAGAAGACTGAGTTCTATGATTGGCCCACCTTGATCAGTGACAGCCTTCATCAGCAGATAATGGAATATTTCCAGTTTCATGAGTTCCATATGGTTTCTTACCTAGTCTACCTAGTGGCCTACCAAGGTCAATTCAGAGGGTTGAACACTAAGGGATCATTGAGCGTACAACATATCTACAACTACTATCCTCAATTGGAATTCACGAAGTCACTACATCACTACAAGAGGGTGAACAAGGCTTTTCTGATGTACACATTGCGGGACCTAGACAATGAATTGCACGTCTGTATCTCTTCAATTGCCAAGGAAGCGATGGCGGAGTGGGCAGATTGGTTCATACAATTTCCTACTTTCACCTATCTCAAAGTCTATGGCTATTCAGGTGCCCCGCTCATGCTGCCAAGGTACCCATCAGACGAAGTTGTCTTCATGGAGTTCTTAAGGCAGGCACACGATGTCCACGCATTCTTGAGGAATAGAAAGAAACCTGCCCTCAATTTTCCATTGGGATTGGGAATCTATACATGCAGAACAGCAGCAGATGCTAAGACAATAGGAGATGAGTTAGACAAACTCGGCCTCAAGCCTTACAGCGAGAGACGATCTTATGACCCTCATGGCGTCTACGCTAGCCGACTTGAGAAAAACTATGCTCACATATCCGCCCTTGAAGATTTTTGGGCTAATTGTACAAATGAGTTTGAGGTGCAAAGGCAGAGTTACAGCAGGCTCACTCTTCACTAGATGAAAGACTGCCTTACAGAGGATATCAAAGGATTGTCGGATGATGATGAGGATGTGATACTCCCGATGTATGCCCGAAAGGGAATTGAAGATCAGCCCCTTCCTCAAGTCAATTGGGCTAATAAGGAATCCCTCTCAGTCGAAGAAAGGACGAGGCAAGTCCTCGAACATAGCAAGGTCTTCCTAGTTCTCAAAAGGAAGAAGTCCATACCAGCAGCAGAGCCGCCAAGGGTACAACCATCACTTCCCTCCTCTTCTAGAGCACAATCAAAAGGGAAAGGCGTAAGTCAATCTCAAGATGGTGTGAAGGGCAACAGGTCAACCAAAAATGTAAGAAGGTTAGACTTCTCAGGTATAGTCATACAGGAGCCATCAACAGTTGAAGCAGAAGCTCCTCCAGAAGAGCCTATACCTCAAAAGGAGGCAGAAGAAGCACCCTTAGCACATGACTCCATACCACTGACAGGGTCTTCACCAATTCACATTGACCTTGATATTGAAGATGATGAAGAAATTGCAATTATACCTCCTAAGGAAGTTAGTAAAGATACTACCGTGTCTTGGCTTGAGAACTCCTTGGGAAAGGTAAGGAGAAAACCTTCATATCAGATGAATTTTGATGACCTTGATAACATCTATCAGGAACCTCCTAAGAAGAAAGCAAAGAAGCAAGTTCACTTTGATAGAAATCCTGATGGTGAGATAGTCATGGAGACTGCATTACCCCCAGAGGACAAAAACAGAGATGAAGTTGAGATGGACGACTTCGTGATGGTCAAGGCTAATCTAGGTAAAAATACCAGACGTGCAGATGTCAGTCTATTCAAAGTTGTGTCTGAAAGCCTCCAGGAAAGAGTGCTCAAGGACGGAGAAGACAAAGCAGCCCTCAAGGCTGAAATACAGCAGCTCAGGCTTTTCATTTCTAATCTTGTCCAGGGTACTTCACAGGCGACCCAGCTGCTGCCCCAGGTTTTAGAGACACCAGCTGATCATCATCAATTGAGACAGTTGGTCATTTGTGGGAAAGAAACTCAAGAGTGGATCGAGAGTTTCATTGTCAGAGGAAAGGAGATCTTGGCACGGATGTTTCAGTTGAGAGAAAACGCTCATGAGCTACATCAAGGTATCCAAGGGTTTGAACAATCAGTGGCTGAGGTTAAACCAAGGCATGAAATCATCATTGCTGATTTAGATACAACCTACGGTTCAACCACTTCAAAAGAACACAAGAGGCAGATCCTTGCTTGGAGAGAGCGTCATGTCTTCAAGGTTAAAACTTACAAGAGGATATCTGAAGAGTTTATTGCCTACAGACAAAGGGTGATCGAAGCTCTTTTTTTCATCAACAAGTTTGTCACAGAGATTCCTTCTCGATACAGTCTTGAAGATGGTTCTTACATCGGGCTTGATGAAGTGCAAGCTCAATTTCAGAGTGTTTTTCGCAGCTGTGATAGCAGCAATACAGTTGGTGGTAGAATGAATCACCTTGCCATGATGTCAGCAAAATTTGAAAAAAGCGGCCAATGAGGTCGAAGATTTCCTAAGATCAATTGCAAATGGAGAAGATATCTTGGAAAAATGCAGCTTTGCTATTGATGGGATAGATGCACCGAAACGGGACACAGTTTCCAGCTTTTTAGTGGATGTGATTGAGATTTGAAATGGCTTTCATCTAGAAGCTTTCTTTCCGCTTTCTTTCTATTCTTGGAGCGATTCTTATCCATTCTTTGAAGAAGAGAAAGAAGATAATATAATAGTTGGCGTTTCCCGCTTTTTCTGCTTTCTTAGGTGTTAGATGTTATCTTCTTTCTATATTTAAAAATAAAGCTTGCTTGTTGAGCAAGCCCTAGATTGTGAAAGCAAGGAGATTTTAGGGTTCCCTACTCCTCTGCTTGCCTATAAATAAGAGCCTTTGCTCATTAGTTTTCTTTAACCATGCTAGTGATAACAAAATGTTGAGCCTATTGTGCCTTCTATTTGTTATTCAAGTGTTGTTCAATTGTTTTATGACAGCGAATTGTTGAGTCTCTTTTAGCCAACAAGGAGTTATTGTAATTGTTGTTCCTATTATGTAAGAACAAGTTTTGCAAGCCTCTTTAGCTGCAAGCTCTTGTTCCAGGCATGTGTTTAGTTATTTTTGTTCCAAAAGTTTGAGAAATAAAATCATGAGCCTCCTTTGCCTTGGTATAACGTCTCAGATTTCCGTTATTTGTGTTATGCTTTTGTGATCTTAATTTCAGCTTTACATTGAAGTGTGTGTATGTATGTTGAGAAAGAGTTTATTGAAGCACTTTGTCGAGAATCAACCTTGTTCATTTCTAGTTTCTCTTCTGCATTACTTGAGAAAGAAACGTCTTTAGCTTAAGTTAGTCGTAGTTGAAGTTCTTAAATCAGAAAATCTCAGCTGCGGCGTTTGTGTTTAATAAACCTTGTGCTCTAGCTGATCAAAAAGATAGGCAACTTAGTTTTTAGTTTACTTTCTTTCAACACCATCAGCAAGAGGGAGCTTCCCCTCCTAATTTGAAGAGCAGTTTTACTATGCATAGCTGTACGTTTCAAATACGCATTCCAGAGGTGGGAATTTAAACGCCAACAATATCTTGATTAATTGATAGTATTTTCTATGAACAAGGAGGATCGCTTCCAACACTTCGAAAAGGTGTTTTAGAGATGTCAACAATTTGAAATTTCCTTAAATCCCAGAAAATATATATTCTCTATCCCACAAGGTAAGTTGCTACGACATGATGTTTCTAAAAAAGGCATAGCTATTGATCTTGTAAGGGAGCTAATCCTTGACATTTCTCTACCACAACATAAGAAAGGTTTTCAATCTTTCTAAGAAAGATTGTTTTGTGGAAAATTCATTTCAAACTTTGCAAGACTTGTAGGGCCAATCACCCTTATGCTTAAAAAGATCAACCTTTCAAATGGATAGAAAAAGGGAGACAAGCCTTTGAATTAATCAAAGAAGCCATTGCTAAGGCACCTATATTGGCAAATCCAAATTTTAGCAAAGTTTTCATCATCTATGCTTATGGAAGACAGCCCAATATTGTTGATGTACTTACTCAAAAAAGGGTATTTGATCTAGAGGAACACCCTATAGTTCTTTTCAGCCAAACCCTCAAGGATTATCAGGTAAAGTACAATTTTGTTGAGAAGCACACATATGCTTTGGTAAAAGGCTTAAAAAAGTTTAGACATTTGGTTTCTAATAACAAGATCATAGCAATGTTGGTCCACACTAACATAAGAGAATACATTATGGGTGGAGAGATCAATGAAAAAAGAGCTACCTAGATCACCAAGATCATGGCGTATAACATAGATGTCAAACCAAGTTGATTAGAGGTAGGGCCATGTGTCAACATTTGGCAGATTATCTTACCATCTTTAGAGATGAAGAGGTGCAAGATAAAGAAAAGAAATGAATACAATAAGAATAAAGTGAGATGGATTGAAGGCAAAAGTAGGTATTTGGGAATAGGGAAGTACCCTATTGATTTGAATACCACCTAGAGAAGAGCCTATAGATTACAAATTGTGCCGTTCAAGTTTATAAATGACATGCTCTTCATAAGAAACTTTGATGGGGTCTTATTAAGATGTGTTCACGAGCAGTCCATCTATTACTACAAGAACTCCACCAAGGCCTCTCAGGACTTCTCAACTTAGACCACAACAAACAAAATCATGAAAGTTGGGAATTATTTGCTAAATCTATTTTTAGATGCTTAGAAATAAGTGAGGAATTGACAAGATTGCTAGTTATTCACTAGGAAGAAAATAAATGCACTCATACTCTAAAACCTATCTATATCAACCTGCCTTTTGCTTAGTGGGGATGGGACTCTATTGAAATGATTAATCCTCCTCCCAATGCAAGGCACATGTTTATTTTGACTACCACTAGCTATTTCACTAGGTTGATTGAAGCAATGCCACCAAAGGAGTCAATTTGAAGCAATTATCATTGATTTCTTAAAGAGACTTATAACTAGGCCTAGCATTTCAAATAAAATCATAACTCATAATGCCAAAGCTTTTGTTGGAGTGGGGATCACTGGATTTACCTCGAAACATGGAATTTATCTCAAGGCTTCATCAAATTACTATACCCAAGGCAATGGAAGATATAATCAACAAAGAATAATAAAGGTTATTAAAAGAGTTGGTCCAAAAGATCAAAGGTGATAGCATCAACATCTAAGAAAAGTTCTTTGAGTAGATAGGATAACTCCCAAACAAGCCATAGGAAATTCTCCTTATACCACAGCCTACAAGAAGGAAGCAAATTTGCCTACATCTATTGAACTTTTACCATTGAAAGTCATTCATCAATTGGAAGCAAAACAAAACAATGCCATGGGCATAAGATTTGTGGAGCTATTGCAATTAGAGGGAAAACAAGAACAAGCCAAAACTAAGATAAGCAAGCATCAGGAAGTAGTAAAGAGGTGGTTCAACAAAAGAACCATAGTCCAAAATTTCAAGGTTGTAGATCCAGTGCTAAGATGGGATGAACACAAAGCAAAACCACAATGCCACAACAAATTTGATACACTCTAAAGTAGCCCCATATGTCATTGATAAATGTAAACAAGCCAGGTCCTTTGAGCTCTCAACTCCCAATGGCCACATCTAACCAATCCCAAATCAATGGGATTTACCTAAAGCTATACCTTTAAATCCTAAATTGTACCCTATACAATATTTTTTTGTTTTCCTTATGTTTTCTATGTTCTATTCCTATAGATATGTACTATAACTCGTCCAACTGTATCCTAAAATCTCTATTTGGTTGATTCTAACATGCAAAAAGTTGTCAAACAACAAACCTCTAGATTCCTACAAACCTCCTGTGATGAGCCAAACTAGATTTGACTCAAAACCCCCAAATTTAATCTAGAATTTTCTTTGAAACCAACACAAGGTGGCTGGAAAGGTTTGCTCTGATACCACTATGATGTGTCGTGCTCCGGTGATCCACTTTGCTACCACTATGCTTATGCTCTAACACCACTTGTGATGAACCAAACTTACTGCTGATTTGATTTCACTTCGTTTAAAGGACTGATTTTTGGTTTGTAATCTGCTTTTCTTGTTTTGGTGTTTTTGTGGTGTGATGCCAAATGATTTTAATAATTGTCTTACAACCATATGCATAAGAAGAACTCAAATTAAACTAACTTATAAAAGATAACTTTCACGTAACTCCAAACACTAGTTAAGAGACTTCTTGCATTACAAAGAGTGCTGAAAATCATATATATCTTCATACATTTTGAAAGAGACATCATTTACAACAAATACAAACTTGCAGCCAAAAATGCACTGTGAACAGTGCTTGCTACAGTACCCGCGGCCACCATAAGACACATAAAAATTAACTTACAACTTTCTCCCGCCAAATGATTGAAGAAAAAGTCTCCAATACTAAGGGCGCCCCCTTTAGACAAGATAGCAGCAACTAGGAGAAGGCGTTTTTCCTTATTTGAAGAAGTTGAAACCCTTACTTCAAGCGGTTGGCTGTAGGTGCATAATCAGCTTCAATAAACACTAACAAATACGAGCCACGTCCTCCAAAATGCAAAAGGAACCTCCAGCAGCAATCTCCCTTCACATGGATGACTTCAACAACTGATAACCAGCAGATTCGAGCTCCAATGCAGCAAAAAGAAAAATAACCAGCAACTTTAGGGTGGTCTTTCACACCGTCAAGAAGCCAAAACCTAACTACAAGCCCAATCCAGGCTTACCCACTGCAGAAATCGGGAAACCCTAGTTTCCTTCTCTCCCAAACTCCACACTTCAAGTTTCAATCAGCAAACATAATCTCAAGCATGAATGGGTCGAACTTTCCTTCTTGCTTTTATTATTTCTCATTGAGAACACTATTCATTAAAATGGCACTATTCACTTAAGTTATTTCTTTTTTCACTTTAGCCATGAATAGTAACTGAAAAATAGAAAGTGACCCCTTTAACAAATAGTCACATGGTCCCCAAGCCTGAGTAAGTGAAATAAGTGGTGATGAACAATATTTTAAGCTCCAATTACACGCCAAACGCGCAAATTCACCACGACGCCGACTCCGGATACCAATACTGCCTTTTACCGACCAAGTGCCCGTTCAAGTGACCCTCTATCCAGAACCACTAGCCTACGAGGATCGACATAATAGGCTAATCCAATGACTCTGATGCTTGCGAAAAAATGGGGACATTACACCTCCACCTCTCAAACTCTCTCTGCTACCCCACCTAGTCAACAATAGATGATCACCTCATATCCATTCTTCTCTTTAACCCACCCAAGTGCCTTCAAGTCTTACTATGCTAAGAGAAATTACTCTCTACCAAAAACATATGTGTTAATGTTATAATAGCGTCAGTTGATCCTTCCAGCTCACGTTCCTTGAGAAAGTCTTAAATTGAATGTAGCCATCGGCTATTCAATTTACCTCTTATTATTTTGTGCCTTATGATTTGGCCGACATGTATAATTATTTTGTGTCTTATGATTTGGCCGACATGTATAATTCGAAAATCATAAAGGTTACTTAATTTCTAAGGCCGACTTCATTGAAAGATTATATGACATTGTAAGAGGCCGACATTAAGACTTCGGTTCCTACATATAGTCAGTTATTCATTCATTTCTTTCATCGGTAGAAAGACAGCTCTCCCCAGATCCGTCATTCTCAAGTGCGAACTCAATAAAGAATACTGACTCCATCTCTAGCAAATGCGAACATCTACCTCAAGTGAAATCAGTTCACTCATGCGAATAAGTCATCTCCATTGGTTGTGTCCAGGTGCGAACTACATCAGCAATCAGTGCGAACTCTGAGTTTCATACGCGCATTCACCAGTTCAGTGTTTCCATTCAAGGACGAATCCTCAGTGACCGAATCTCAAAGTTACCAGTTCGATTGTTGTTGAAGTCTGAGAAGTTGAAGACATACTGTATATTATTAGATCTATATTCTCAGGTGTGATCTAGAGCATACTATCTATCATTCCTTATTGCTTGACACCTGTTATTGGTCTTGTATTAGACCTTATTGTATTTTGCATATCTACTACTGTCGCATCTAATATAAGAGAGATCTTTGTTGCTGGGTTTTTCTCCCTCAAGAGGAGGGTTTTCCCAGGGTACATGCTGTGTTATTTTTTCTGATTTTGATTTAATCTTCTGTGCATCTACTTCTGATCACATAATTTAACATGGTATCAGAGCGGGTTTGAGGATCGTGATCAGAATTGCACTCAGATTATTGCATTCAGCTTGTCAAGATGGTGTATGATCTAAAGGTCGAAGGTCCATGCGATTCCATGTCTCATTTAGCATTATCAAGCTGTATACCTTCCAACTCCAGCACCTGGATAATCGACAGTGGTGCCTCCCGCCATATAACCGGATTCAAGGAACACTTATCCAACTTGGTGGAAAAGGAATCTGCTGATCAAGTCATCATTGGAGATGATGCCACCTACTCTGTAAAGGGAATTGGAACCTCCACACTTCACTTGGATTCCGGCATATCGTTTCAATTGGGTAATGTTCTTTATGTTCCCGGAATCAAGCGTAATCTTATTTCTATTTCAGCTTTGGAAGATAAAGGATATCATGTTGCCTTCTCCAAAGGCAAAGTTCTAGTGTGGATGCAGAACTCTAACTTCAAGGATGCTCAAGTAATTGGAGTAAGACATGATAACCTCTACAAGGTCTGCTCACATCCGCTTCAAGCATTGGTTCATGACTCTACCAGTCTTTGTGATCTTTGGCATCGGAGATTGGCTCACTTACACTTCCATGCCCATTATGGAGAAGATGGTGACGGGCCTTCCTAAATTCAACTCGGAGCACGAAGGTACATGCAAGGGCTGCGCATTAGGTAAGAACATAAAAGCCCCCTTTCATAGTAGAGAAAATAGATCTAAGTGTATTTTAGACCTAATTCATTCTGATTTATGTGGTCCTATGTCTATTCCTTCTTCGAGTGGTTTTTTGTATTATGTTCTCTTTATTGATGATCACTCTAGGAAGACTTGGATTTATTTTTTGAAATCTAAAGAATCTGAGGAAGTACTAGATAGGTTTAAAGAGTTCAAAGCTTTAGTAGAAAATCTTTCTGGTAAACGAATTAAGGTTCTCAGATCTGACAATGGTGGAGAATACACCTCTAGTAGTTTTCGAAACTTTTGTACTGATGCAGGGATCAAGAGGGAGCTCTGTGTTCCCTATAATCCTCAACAAAATGGTGTTGCCGAAAGGAAGAACAGGACAATTGTGGAAGCAGCAAAGGCCATGATCCATGATCAAGATTTGCAAACCTTCCTTTGGGCAGAAGCTTCAAGGACAGCTGTATATGTTCAGAACAGATGCCCTCATAAGATCTTGGAGAATATGACTCCAGAAGAAGCTTTTTCAGGGAAGAAGCCTGAAGTCAGCCATTTGAGGATCTTCGGTTGTCCTGTCTATGTTCATGTTCCCAAAGAAAAGAGAACCAAACTGGAGCCTTCTGGCAAGAAGGGAATCTTTGTGGGCTACAGTGAGACTTCAAAAGCTTACAGAATTTACATTCCAGGTCAGAAGTTGATAGAGATCAGTAGGGATGTCACATTCGAGGAAGATGTTGCATTCAGGAGATCCAGAGGGATTCATATGGAGATTGATAATGAAGAGTCTCCTCAGGACATGGAGGTTGACCATACTCCTGAGATTCAGAGGGAGACAATGGAACCAAAGGAAGATCTTGATCCAGTTGAACCCTTGGAACCTACTGATGGGCCTACAGATATTGCTATTGGGAGGAAGAGACCTCTATGGGCTAGTCGCACTATGCAAGAGGCTGAAAACTTTGCAGCTCCTAGAGGCACATTCAGAGAAAGCAAAAGGCCACATAAGTTCTCCAGTTATGTTGCCTTAATGAGTCAGATTATAGAATCTGAGCCTTCCTGTTTTGAGGAAGCATCCAGTCTTCAAGTCTGGAGAGATGCTATGGCAGAGGAGTATCAGTCAATTCTCAAGAACGATGTTTGGGATATCGTTCCTAGACCCGAGGGCAAGTCTGTGGTATCTTCTAAATGGCTATTCAAGATTAAACATGCTGCAGATGGAAGCATTGAGAAGTACAAGGCAAGATTTGTGGCTCGAGGGTTTTCTCAGAAAGAGGGAGTTGACTATGATGAGACCTTTGCTCCTGTTGCTCGCTACACTTCTGTCTGAACCATCATTGCTATTGCTGCATCTAGAGGATGGAAGATTCACCAGATGGATGTGAAGACAGCTTTTCTCAATGGAGTAATTGAGGAAAAGGTTTACATAGAGCAACCTGATGGATTTGAGATTCATGGGAAGGAGTCACATGTTTGCAAGTTGAAGAAGGCCCTATATGGTCTTAAGCAGGCTCCTCATGCATGGTACGAAAGGATTGATCAGTATCTATCAAGCCTGGGTTTCTTGAAGAATGATGCTGATTCAAATCTCTACTTCAAGGTAATCAATGGTGATGCATTAATTTTGGTTTTATATGTTGATGATCTAATCCTCACTGGAGAAGATCACCTGATTCTTGAATGTAAGAAGGATTTAACTTCTGAATTTGAGATGAAGGACCTTGGGCTCATGCATTACTTCCTTGGTTTAGAAGTCTGGCAGAGGCCAGATGGTATGATTTTAAATCAAGGGAAGTACACCATTGACATACTTAAGAGATTTGGCATGATGGATTGCAAATCCATGTCTACTCCCATGGAGACCAATCTTCATAAACTGAAGGAGGCTGCAGCTAGTTCAGATTTGGTGGATCCTACATTGTACAGACAGCTGATTGGATCCTTGATGTATCTAGTTAACACTAGACCTGATATTTGCTATGCAGTGAGTGCACTTAGCCAGTTTATGTGTGATCCGAGACAGATACATCTTGTTGCAGCCAAACATATCCTGAGATACTTGCGTGGCACAGTTGGATATGGATTGAAGTATACTTCAGATGCAGACTTGGAGTTACTTGGTTTCACTGATTCTGATTGGGCAGGTTGTGTTACAGATCGGAAGAGCACCTCCGGTCGTTGTTTTGGGTTCTCTATGATTTCCTGGTGCAGCAGGAAGGTCTTCTGTAGCATTGAGTACAGCAGAGGCTGAGTATATTGCAGCTTGCATGGCAACTCGAGAAGCAGTGGTGGCTTCGTAAGCTCCTTGCAGGATTGTTTGGACAATCAATGGAGCCCACCATTATTCATTGTGATAATCAGAGTTGTGTGAAGCCTTCTGTCAATCCTGTGTTTCATGACAGAACCAAGCATGTTGAGATCAAGTACCACTATATCAGAGATATGGTATTGCAAAAGGCTGTTGAGGTACATTAGCACGATGAGTGACGGCAGATATTCTCACCAAGCCTCTCTGTGGTAAAGTTAGGTACTTCGAGACAAGCTTGGTATGGTGGAGAATCCACCTTTGACGAGTAGTATGAGTGAGCCTTGCTTAATGAGTCTTTTCTCTATGAGAAGTTCGAGGTGAAATCCCTTGTTAATGCACCTCTTCGTGACGGAAGAATTTGAGGTGAAAGCCCTCGGTTCCACCCTCTGAGAGAGTCATGGTGGATGTCATGTGTGCGACTCCATGACATATCTTGTACTTGTGTTTCACCCTCTGAGAGAGTCATGGTGAAAGTCACTTGAGGTGACAACATCACGCAAGTGATGAACACTTGTACTTACTATTGCATCTTCTTCTGTGACGGAAGAATTTGAGGTGAAAGCCCTCGTTTCCACCCTCTGAGCTGAGTCATGGTGGATGTCATGTGTGTGACTCCATGACAACATCACGTGAGAGAGTCCGTGATGATCTTTCTGTACTTGTGTTTCACCCTCTGGGAGAGCCATGGTGAAAGTCACGTTGAGGTGACACCATCACGCAAGTGATGAACACTAGTACTTAACCATGTGATGGTTGATATCACATTGAGGTGATATATCTCTCTTTATATCTGATTGCAGGCAACAGTAGCAGATGAACTTCATGTGGAGATAATTTTTCAGCTGGAAGATCTCTCCCTAGCTAAGAGGGAGTGTTAATGTTATAACAGCGTCGGTTGATCCTTCCAGCTCACGTTCCTTGAGAAAGTCTTAAATTGAATGTAGCCATCGGCTATTCAATTTACCTCTTATTATTTTGTGCCTTATGATTTGGCCGACATGTATAATTATTTTGTGTCTTATGATTTGGCCGACATGTATAATTCGAAAATCATAAAGGTTAGTTAATTTCTAAGGCCGACTTCATTGAAAGATTATATGACATTGTAAGAGGCCGACATTAAGACTTCGGTTCCTACATATAGTCAGTTATTCATTCATTTCTTTCATCGGTAGAAAGACAGCTCTCCCCAGATCCGTCATTCTCAAGTGTGAACTCAATAAAGAATACTGACTCCATCTCTAGCAAATGCGAACATCTACCTCAAGTGAAATCAGTTCACTCATGCGAATAAGTCATCTCCATTGGTTGTGTCCAGGTGCGAACTACATCAGCAATCAGTGCGAACTCTGAGTTTCATACGCGCATTCACCAGTTCAGTGTTTCCATTCAAGGACGAATTCTCAGTGACCGAATCTCAAAGTTACCAGTTCGATTGTTGTTGAAGTCTGAGAAGTTGAAGACATACTGTATATTATTAGATCTATATTCTCAGGTGTGATCTAGAGCATACTATCTGTCATTCCTTATTGCTTGACACCTGTTATTGGTCTTGTATTAGACCTTATTGTATTTTGCATATCTACTACTGTCGCATCTAATATAAGAGAGATCTTTGTTGCTGGGTTTTTCTCCCTCAAGAGGAGGGTTTTCCCAGGGTACATGCTGTGTTATTTTTTCTGATTTTGATTTAATCTTCTGTGCATCTACTTCTGATCACATAATTTAACAATATGCAGCAAGACTAGAAGCACAAAAGAAAGAACAAAAAAGACAAGACTAGCTTGTTACTACTCCAACCATAAAGAGAGTGAGAACAAGGTTTGCCCTATAAAACAAGAGATGTACTTTGCACATTTCATTTCTCTTGCAAACATGCCCAAAGGTGTTAGCCAAATATCAGACTATCAATTGGAGTCAATCAACATCAGCATGAAAGATGAAAGGGTGGATGATAGAATAGAACTGCTACAAGAGAGCACCAAGCCAGTGGCAAATAAGTATGCGGCCTTGGAGAGAAAACTGAAGAACAAGGACGTTGATCTAGAGCAAATACAATGGAACCTAAAGGCTGCAAAGCTCAAGGCTGAATCGTTAGAAAATCAAGTGACCACCCTCAGTATGAGTATATACCAACAAGATGAAAAGGAGCAAGTTGAGGCAAAAAGGGAGAAGATTTTGGAGATTCAAGCAATGCTAATAGAGGCCGAAGGGATGATTGAATAGCATAAGCTAAAAATTATTGCCCTGGCAATCAGTGAGGAAGAAAAGAAGCAAAAAGCCTCTACCTTAAACCTAAAGGCGAGTGTGTTGATGAGCCAAATGGTAACAGAAAGGGCAACAGAGGAAGAACTGAAGCAGTAAATTGAGGATTTGAAGACATAGTTACAGCAACTAAATGCTAAAGAAAATATCTTATACACTGAAAATATGGCACTCAAACAAAAAGAAGTTGCACAAGACAATCCATTGGGTAGAAACAAGAACCAAATTGATGCACAAAAGCTCACAGTCAAGGGATGCAGAGAAAACGAAAAAAGATCTTGAAGGTAGGCTTGATGCCTTTAAAAAAGAAGTCAAGAAATTAGAGACCTACTTGGAGGAGATGAAGCAATCAACAAGATCAACAGACTTGATCAAAGTCCTACATAAATCCTATTGGGGAACCATCACAAAGGTGACCATTGATATGGTCCCAACATTGCAATTTATAGATTTAGCTCAAAAATGAGCACAAAGGTTCAAGCAAAGGTTGACCAAGTGTTAAACACTCTCTCCCAAATGATGGTGAATGCCAAGATATTTGTTCAAAAATTATTTGATATGCTGCAAGACGATTTTATTTTAATGGGCATTAAGGACGTAAATAACACTGCCCAAAAAATTAATGATATATTAGACAAGGAAGAAGTTGCTCAAAGGTGGAAGACTCTGCCAACAATCTTAAGGCAGACAATCCCAAGCATGAAGGCACGCATTGATCATGATAGAACTTTGGAAATTTTAATGGTTCTTTGCCCTGCATTTCAAAAAATTTCCCTCTACTGCTTGTTTTAGGGTTAGGATCTTGTTTTCCTGTGTTCTAGGGTTCTTTTTATGCCCAAACCCTTGAAAAATCCTAATGATGCGTTAAACCTTAAGCCAAATGTTCTAATCTTTCATTGACTTGTTCCTGCCCATTTCCGATCATTTAAGTCATAACTTGTGTCATTGAAATCATGTGTTAACCGGCCTTATCTCCCAATCTAACCAGTCATTATACCGGTTCAAATATTTGTTAATGTTTTAAGTCTGGGAAGTCAAAAAAATTCACTTTAATCCTAGGTCTAAGTTCAAATGCTTATGTATTTCATCCTGTCAACCTAGTGAAGTCCCCATCTTAAGTCATAACTTAATGCACGTGATGTTAAAAGCCCTTAGTGTAGTCGGCATGGCCCACAGATCAAATCTTAGCCGCTGCTCGCTAGCCCGCGCTATTAACATAATCAGATCAAATACCTAGCAGGGCAGCAGGTGAGTGACATTTATCTTTCTTTTTGGTGGGACCTACCAATCTCCAAGGGTAGCGATGATGGTAGCTAAGGAGATCTACGGTTCGGTTTTAATCATCAGAATTGATCCTAACCATTCCCCGCTACCCCTCAGGGGACCCACAAGCAGACTTTGTTTTTCAGAGGGCTGACAGGTGGCTGCCACGTGGCATCATCCAGAGCATGCAGAGAACTTTAGAAGATGGAAATATTTCAATAAATATTTTGGACGGTCATATAAGGCATTAAAAGGGGTATAAAGAAATCTTGATGTCTTAATCTCAGTCGTTCATCAGATGAAGATGTTAAGTACTTGGGCAAAGGCCTGGAGGTTAAGAAGTGACAAGTTGGTGTATACGGGTTTAATCTAGGCCGTTGCCCGTTGGCCCACTACCCTTGATCTATGTCCAAGTTAACCCATGCAGGCTAGCAGACGAGTGACACATGGAAGTTCTTAAGGCTTGCAAAGATAGCGGAGCCCGCTTAATGACGTGGCATGAAGTCTACTTGGTATAATTTCATTGCTCGAATGTTGAGGTCATCTTCAGTCAGAAAATTCAAATCTATTTGACTCCATCTGAGTCGTTCATCAAACCATCTCATTACAGAATCAATGGTCGACATTCAAAGTTGCTCATGAAGGCGAATTGAGCCATCCTACTTCGCACGAGCGAGTAGTAATGGTGGACAAGACGCCGATCAACCAAATTGATGGCTTTCTTGCCATAAAAGCAAGGTTTCAAGCATAATTGGGATTTGTCAAAGTGTTTTGAAGCATCTAGTGATTTGGTTGTTGTGCGTTCTTCGAGCTTTTTGCATCCAAAGTTAGGGTTTTTGAATATCAGTAAACCAATAAGTGCAAATGAAACTTTTTGTGCTCAATTTCTTGAGAATTTCCTGCAATTGCTATTTTTGTCATTAGAATTGCTTGTTAAAGTTTCTTTTAGGGTTTGGTGTTTGTCGAATTGCTGTAAATTCTTGAATTTAATGTACTCCTTCACATTAAACCTTAACCCTAGCCTCGAACCCTACTTTCTGCCAATATAAACCCTAACTTGTATAAATCTCCATTGCTATGGCACCCCCAAGAGCCCAACCCCCTCGTTCTGAACCCAAGAAAAGACCTCTTTGTCAAGATTTATTGGAGCAATTAAAACCCTCAACAAATGATAAGCGCATAGGTCAATCTATATTTCAAGGTCTTGGAACGAAAGATGGCATTGTTGACAGACAGGATGCCATCAAGGATGCCACATTGCCAATCACCAAATGGACATGTTTACATATTGGTTTGGTAACAGAAACTCAAAAATCCCTATTTGCAACCCATGGAGATTGGATATGGGTAAACTAATTGTCCCAAATGTGTATCTCGATGTGGACCTCCTCAAGGCTATAGCAACCAACTATGACCCTATTGTTAGAGTGGTGAGAACACATTCTAGCAAGAACATGGTTGAGGTCACCAAGGAAGAGTTCACTGAAGTTTTCAGACTAAGCCAGTGGAATGATGAGATGGTGAAAATTGATGAAAAGAAATTGAGAGAGGAATATGAGAAGGCGAGACCAACATTCAAGATCTCAGTATTGTCAAATTTATTGGCAATAGGAAAAGGAGGGAGCAGAATTATACTAGGTCCATCTAACAGAGAACCCTACCCAATCAACTATTTTGCAAACTACTTCCACAGAACCTTTTATTCTCTTTGTCAAATTCTGGGATATGAAACAGGAATAATGTTTTGGTGGTACTCCATGTTCATGCATATGTTCTTGTACAAGGGGGCTGATTTCTTTGGTAATGATATGAAATTAAAGAGAAAAGTAAATGGTGAAGATATGTCTGTCCAAACATGGACCCATATCTTGGACAAGGATGAGCAGAGCTCTAGTTTTATGGTCTTTTCAAATATTTTTGCTTCCAAGCTGAAGAGGGTTTTGGTTCTAAATTTGCCTAGAATCCCAACAGAATTGCATGACTTCCTCATACCTAAGGAGAGGAGGCCTGATCTAGGCATTGGACATAATTGGGGGGATGTGATTCCATATCCAGATCCCACCATCCTCCGTGTATATGGTACCGAAAAAACACCTCATGTGCTTCCTAGAGATGTACCATTGAGGATTGGTTTCTTAGAAGTTATGTGGCAACTCGGAGATGTGGAGGATAAACACTTGCTTAATATGAAGAAAGGAACTTTCTTCCCTGCCTATACAGTATTTTCAGACTTTGTTATGATTAAAGATGGTTGGCAGAAAATCATCCACAAGCTCAAACCTTTGGGAATGGCATGGTGTAGGCACAGAAATCATGACCCAAAAGGCTTCATGGTCTTGTTGAAGGACAGAGTCAAAGGGGGTAAGTTTTATCATAACTTCGACTTCCCCGAGGATGTGATTAGAAACGTTTTTGATTTAAAATTGCAAGAGGAGAGAAAGATGAAATGGATAGCTTTCAACAAATTGAGAAAGAAATGCAGCAAAACGATCCTACCTATAAGGCTCTCCCAGACATAAAAGATGAAATATTGTGGGTAGAAACAATGATTTAGAATTTTGATAAAGTTGTGGGAAAATTGAAAGAGGAAAGGATTATACAAGGTAAAGGAAAGGTTGCAGCAATTGATGAGCAAGATAAGGGGAAAGCTCCCATGTCAGAAGGACCATCAGAGCAGCCTTCTCAAAAGCTACTTGTGTTTTCTAGAAAGAAGAGCACAGTGAAAAGACAGCAAACAATTGCCACCCCTACTCAATCAGAGGGGTCAAGGGCATCCTCTTCTGTGCCACAAATGCCACCACTTTCACCTCCAAGGATATCTACTACCCAGATTATTGAACTTGATTCACCACCTAGGGGATCTTCACCACCAAAGAAACAAAAGGTTGGATCGACTGGCCTTGTTGATTACCCCACAAATTCTGATGATGAAATTATTGTTACTGAGGATGAAATGAGACAAGGAATACCTTCCCCTCCAAGAGGGATGATTCCATCAACTTTAAGCCTCAGGCTAAGCAAGTTGGATTTGAGTGGGATAAATAGTGAAGATGATGTTAGAGAACAGGCTTGCAATAAGTTTATGGATGATGATTCTTTTGTAAAGTCACAAGCTTTTCAAGAATATGTCTGGAGGGCTAGAAGGGAGGAATAGGTTGAGAGCATTGATATGAAAAGGATTGCAAATCCTGAGTTGCCCAAAGAGGTTATTGAAGCTCAAGCCTTAAGAGAAATGAAGGCTAAGTACGAGGACATTACACCAGCTGAAGGTAGAAAGTTGGTCAGAAAAAGTGGATTAGTCTTGTTGCCAGAATGGGACTTGGCCTCAGCTATTTCATTTGACACCGTTCAGAGACATGATACCCCTCTCTTTGCCACAGAAGAAAAAGTAACATCAGGCCTACAAGGATCAGCATTCAGTGCTCAGTGGGATACATTGGCTATTTGGGCCTTAGCCCCAAATAACAAGAAACCAGAAGTTGCTGAACCAGCTACAGATTTGAGAGGAGGTTTGATCATTAGGAGGGTGTCTGACACCTCTGCAGTTGAAGCAACTACTTTATCTGTAAATGTGGCTCAGTTCACAAAAGCTACGGTGGAATCCTTGACAAAGGAGTGTGACACAATCAAGAAAAAATATAATGACATGGTGGTTATAATAAGGGGCAGCAAAAATTTGCAGAGTTGCAGTTGGAAGTTGCATTATTAAAAGAAAAATTTCAATCAATGCACACTCAAGGACCTACACAAGCTAGTAAAACAACTCCTCTATCTCCTCCAGATCAAACACTACCCTCTCCTGTTCCTTCTCCTCAAGCCTCAATGAAAATAGTTGAATATGATCCAGATGAAGTACCAATTGCATATTTGAGGCCAGGCACACCAGCAACACTTCCTCCAAGAGAGTCAACAAAAGAAGGGTTGATTGAGCAAATGGAAGTGTTTGAGGAGTTGTTTTCATTGTGTAATGATAACAATATATTCATTGTTTCAAATGTTTTGGATATTTGTTTGTCAAAAGCAATAAAAAGAATGAGAAGTGTTCATTCCAATTATTCTTTAATGTTCAGCTTAATAAACATGTTTGAGAGGGATAAATCAGTTGCCCTCCCATTGATGAAGACATGGATCCCTAGACTAAGTACTTGAAGAGTATGGTCATTGGATCCACCCATGAACAAAATAAGCCAGAGCAGATTGCACCAACTTACAAAATGGTGAAAGAAGTGGGAGACTATCAAGGGTTGGTGGATCCACTAGAAAAAAGGATCAAGGCATTGATAAAACAATTTGATGAGAGTGATCTTGGCCTGTTGCCAGACATTCTAAACAGTGATGGAACTATCAAGACCTATGAGCAATGGAGAGCTCATATGGCTGCTGTCATAGCTGCAAAGACCACTGTAATGTGTGAGAAAGGTGATGTCAACATTCCAATGTTGAAGGACAGCATGAACAAATTATCTGTCACTACTACATTTCTTGACGATTTTGACAAAGATTCAAATCAGATAATGGTTAAATATGGTCTGTATAGAACAAAGTTAGATGAATTCATGGCCTTTAATTGGTCATCAGAAGAAGATTATGCAGCATGGGACCAGAAATATCATTCCTGATTTGTGATCTTAACTATCGGATATGGCACAGATTTTGTCTTTTGGTACAACTCAGCAGTCTCTACAGGTCTTCACACCGTCAACATGTGGAGTTTTGTCTTTTTTTGTGTGAGAACATTCTTTCACTTGCTAGCTCAGCTTTCCCCACATCCACAACAAAAGGAATAAAGAAATGAAGCGGCAAAGAGTATCAGTCAACTGTTCCTGATATTTTGGGAAAAGCATGATGGAAGCAACAAATCTTGTAACTGATTTATGCTTGGAATACTCTCTCCACGAGCTAGTAGTTGCACTTGCAGTTTTGAAAAGTAATTAAATTGGTCAATTGAAAACATGGCATGTGTCAATTAGCCTGAAGCTTGTTTTGCTCCCCTGTTCTATAAAAGGGAAATCAAGGCTAATTGCACAGGTTGTTGATTGAATTCCTAGAAGAATTTTTGTAATACAGAGCACAGATACTTTTGTTTTAAGTCTTATTCTAGGTTTTGAAGTTTTGAGTCTATTGATTGTTAATTTTGTATGACAGTGCTACAATTTCTGAATACAAATGGCATATTTCAAAAGCCAATGTTCTCTATTGTCTTTCCTTTGAATGTTTGTTATTTGTTGATGCAAGTTAAAATTGCTTTAACAGAAACAAGGATTTATACAAATGTAAGCAAGGATTACTAAGTATGATTGGTTTAGATTAGTGGTGTAACACATCATTAAAAGCTTTGTTATGTGTACGTTACACGCTGTCATATGTTTCTCAATCGCATTGATAAAGACTCCATACCCTAGGATAAAGCACTGATCATTTTAAGCTGTATTTGTGCTGCACCTTCTTGATCACTCACACCAAACACTTTCAGAATCAATCAAATTTTTACTTCTTGTAATAGAGTGTGTATTGAAGAAGAATTTCATTATATTCTCATGCTTAATATGACAAACTGAAAAGGATTAGCCAGATCTTTGAGGTTTACATTTATTTAGCAGCTCAAAGGAGAATTCATCTGTTATATTTACAATGTATTGGATAATTGGCACAAGAGTATCTTTGTTTACATTGTAGGGATCACCCTCCCGGGTTCTGCAGAGCCCAAACTGCAGAGGGAAAGTTTAGCAAACTTTCACCTGTTCATTGGCCAATCCCTCATGGTTATTGACAAGTGAATGAGACAAATTCATAGATAACTAATGAGATAAGCTTGGTTATTAAAAAGCACCAACAGATCAGATGGTTCAACAAGGTCTACCCTCACCACTTGATGCAAATCAAGGGGTATTATCCAAATAAGAGTTCTTGCAGTTGATAAAAGAGAGGAAGCAAGAAGAGTCAATGTTCCTAGGATGATCTCAAGCAGCTGTGATATAAGTACAAAAAGTCTTCAAGTCCTTAGCAAAACTGGAAGCTCAAGTCCAAAGAGCTGTGGCAAAGGTACAAGGCAATAGCTATAGAGTGCCACTTCAAAGCTCTTAAGAAGATAGAAGTGCTTGTGGATGATGAATGCACGACTCTCCAAGTAACTTTGGAGAATCTATGAAGAGTCTCCTTCCAAGTTTGAATTTTTGAATTTTGAATTTTTGGCTAAAGCACCCTATTCCCAATGGATAAAAAATTTTGGGTTTCTTATTCTTTCTTCAGCAAAAGAACCCCTGTGAGTTGCCAAAATTGTAGTGAATTTTCACCACGACAGAAAAATTTCATTTTTGCCATAGTATTTTGTTGGGTTATGCTTTTGGAGGCCTGAAGAAACCTTAGCTCTTGATTTCCTTTAATCCAATAGCACACAGGAGTTTGCTATCTAACAACAGTAAGTTATCAGAGAGAAGTCTTGGCATGTTGGCACATCAGTAGTGGTGGGCCTGCAATTACTTTACTTTACCATTCAACATCAAAAGGTCTTTGCTAGCGGCAAGGCCCACACATCTTTTGTTAATTTTTCGCTGCAAAGACTTCTAACAACATACCACATGTGATGTAATCAAGGTTTCAGGCAAAAAGAGTGTCAGGTTTTCATGAAGAAGAAACAAGAATCGTCCAATTGGCCACATCATCGTAGATCTGGCAGCCCACAATCAATAAAGCAAATTGAAATATCTTAACAATTTTCGAATATGACAAAGCCCGTAAGAAAATTTTGATCATGGTAGGATTTGAAAGAGGTTTCAACAGCACTAGAGAGACAATTTGGCATACGACAAACCTTCCCACTCCATCCTAACCATATGCAGTTCGCGAAAGATTTAATCAAGAAGGGAATTCATGCCTTCTCTTTCATTTTACTGAACAACACTCAAAGTGGAATTCCTTCACCAACATAGGCTTTGCGCCTTGGATGTTTTGGGGGGAATTAGTTGTTAGGGGTTTTTTATATAAACAAAAAAGCCCATCTCATTTGTATGAAGATTTATCTTTGTGAACATGAGCTTTACAAACCTTGTATACAATTTCATTTCTCAATTTCCTTGTTTTTAGCCCTATAGGAACCTTCGTTACTAAACATGAAGCTTCCTATAGGGGGGAAAAACTATTTCAAACTTCAGACCACTCAGTATTAAGAGAGATTCTGGCACACAGATGCAATCTCAAGCCATAACATAAACAAGACTCACCCGGATGCAATGAGTGTCAAGTGAACCATCATATCCATGAAAGATGGGTAAAGTTTGACTTCGAATCCAAAAAAAAAAATAACACACGATATCGATCCCTTATTGCTGCCATAGAGAATTAACTTGGACGGGAAAGGCTGAAAATTTCCACAGGTTGATCAAACCTCGTTTGAACGAAATGAAAAAACATTGAAACAGGTAGAATGTTAACTTTGATGAGTTCAAATGGTAAATAAATAGGACATAAAAAGCGGAGCCCCAGAAATAAGTCATATTGCACAGTGGAAAAGGCCAGTTTCAAGCTTGGTGAATCTGATGCCATACAGATGCGTAGATGCAGTCAATAGTGGCATCTAAGTAGAATTTGCAGTGATTAAAATAGGATAATTTACCAGTAACCAAATATTATATAATAAAGTGCATCGTTGATGAGGCCAGGTTCAAGTCTGTGGTGAATTTCACAGAATAGATACCCTCCATATAGCATATAATCAGGAAATATCCCCTCGAAGTGACTTAAATGAATCCAACGGGATGAAGTCAAGTGAAAAACATCATTGACGATTACATGAGAATGCTCAGGTTCAAATCTGCGTTTGTTCAAATTAGGTGAAATACAGTATCCCCCTGCGAAAGACCTCCCTCATGAATATGAGAATATCAAATTCAAAAAAACTCACTAACGCATTTGCAGGTAAAACGTTCCACGAGTAATGGCATTAAAGATTGCAACGCGCGGGCAGGATTCGAATTTAAGAATTTTTAATCAAATCCGAATATGCAAAGCCAAAAGTGTAGATGTTATCACCCAAAAATACTATCGGAAGAATCAGAACCAAACTGAATGCGTTATTTAGAAGGAAAAGCTAATCCTTGAGAAAAAAGAAATCGCATAGCTTCACCACAAAAATATAATGGCGTTTGCTTAGCGTTTAAAAGCTTGTCGCAATTAAAAGCAAAAAGCCCAATCATACCTGCACAAATAAATTGAGCGCCATTAATTATTTTGCTATTCGTCTTTTTCCCATTTCCCTGATTCGTTTCGCTTCCTGTTCTCTTATTTTCAAATTATGTAATCTATTCAGAATGTAAGCGGGCATGTTTTTATCTACTAAGGATGTAACGAGGCAAACTTCGACCGAACGAAATGTGTGTTTATGTAAATGCGTCGCTGATTAAAAAGCGTACCTGCAATTTTACCGACTATTTCGCATTATTTTGAGTGCAGGTTGTAAGAGCTCAATCGATTTGAGTTGTCTGTCGTGCTAAAGGAGTTTTATTTGAACTCTCTAGCTAAAATTTCTTATTCAATGTTTTAGTTAGGGTGGATCTCCACCTTCACATCATTTGCTCTCTTGGATTAGGGGTAGAGTCAGACCTTGTTTGTGGATGCGTGTACATTTTTTGAAGTTATGTTTATTTTGACGTTCTCCTATTTGACAACGGTTATATATATTATAAATAAAATAAAATAAATATAACTGACATACAAATTCATTTTCTATATATACTAGGATACCTCTCGGCTTTTTTATAAATATTATTAATAAATAATATATATATACTAGTTTTTATAACATTCAAATTTTAGTTTTTGTTGTTAAGTTAAATCTAATCATATAAACAATAGAAATTTCAGTGCAAAAGGATGAAAAAATGACGCTAGGTAGAGTGCCGAAGCGAAATTTTGCAGAGGGAGAATCGCTCTAGGAAGCAATCGGCCAGGAGAAGAGGAGATGGGGCAACAAACTTGAGGTTAAGCCACTGAACAAAATAGGGCTTGAATCAAATAAGGGCAAAAAAGCAACCCACATTCCTCAATGGGTGTTCTTGAATGGGAGATGGATTGATAAATGCAACCCCTGGTACAACCTCGAGAAGATGACTATGGGAATAATCATAGACGGATTGATCAGAGGAATGGCCTCCATAGTGATCATTGGAATGGAAGCTAGCGATCACAAAACCCCAGAAATTGGATACCAAAGGACAAATTAAACTCTAGTGTTGTCAAGAGTGGGCGGTTCAGGAAAATGTAGAAACCCTAGTTTCCCCTATTCTCCGAATCTGACAGTTTTCTATGTCTTTTCTGACGTTTTTGGTTTTTTTTTTGCAATTTTTGGGTTTTTGAGCAATAAATGAAATGGTACGATTTTGCTAGAAATTAATGATAAATTCTATAAAAATGCTAGATGGCCAATATGCATAGGAAATACAAGATAGATTGAAGGCGTTTCATCTATTATTCATATGATCTCAATACAACATGGATCTGCTAACATGCAATAAAGAATACACTCTTTTTATGAGAGAAAAACCTGGTAAACAGCAAGCTGTTAATGCACAATGAAGTATGGCTGAGTTGATTTCTCCCTTCTCCCTCCGTCTGGAAATCAAAGAATGCCCCAGTAGGTTAGGCGCCTGAGTGAGTGTAGATGAAAGACCAAAAATAAAGGCGTTTCCTTGTGACTGGAAAGTACGGCCTCTGAATGGTACGGCCTGTCAGAAGTACGGCTGCAGCAGCAATGAATGCAAGTGTACGGCTGTCTTCAAGTTTCTCCAGATCTCTCTAACAAAGGTGCGCCTGAATGAATGGATGTCTTCTGAATGCAAAAACTACTCTGAAACTCTGTAAACAAATATTCTCTGAAGATCAATGATTTCCTCTGAGTGAGAAAACCTCTGCTGGCAATAAATCAAGTGGTATTTCACACCCTCTGAATTGCTTCCAGTGGAGATGGCTCGTTCCCCAAGGAATTTGAACTCGAAACCCTAAAGTCTCTTGCTCAGATCAAAGTTGATCAGTTCTTAAATTCAATAATCTCCTAATGGCACAAAACCCAAGGCAAATGCACTAATATGCTCAAAAGTGCGATTTCCTCAATAATAGGGTTTTAATAAATATTTGACTTTTAATTCTTTTAATTCTTCCATAGTCTCAGCCAAAATATTTAATCATAATTTAATTGCCAAAATGACCCCTTCTGATGATGGCGCACCCCTCAAGAAGAATCACTTAAGTTATAATTTAATATTATAACTTTATATTATAATCATTAAATAATTAATATTTAATTAATACAATTAAATATTAATATTTCTCTCGTTCCTCCTCCGATGACTGTTCCGTCTGAAGCTGACGAACACTGAAGTGATTCTGAACACTGTAAAAGCCATACTGCTAAAAATAGCAGGGGTCCCACGCTGCCTGCCAGGAACTGCTAAAAATAGCAACTCTGCAAGAAGTCTCCGAACGAGCCCAAACGAAAGCCTCCTGATCAAACTCTGCCAACTGAAGCTGAGCCAAGCTCCGAAGTGACCCTCTATCCAGTCTATCAACCTACGAGGGTCGTGTGATAGGCCAATCCTGTACTCCGAGAGATGTCACTAAGAAGGGGACATGACAGAAAAATGGGAGCCCTAGGGCGCCAGGGATAGAAATTTTGGCCATCACAACATCCCTAGCCAAGATTTTTTGCATCAAAAGAAAACTAACAACAATAGCAGTCAGAGCCCCCAAGATTTTCATCTGGGGAACGACCATACTCGCAGGGCCAATCCTCAGAACCATGGAACCCATTGGAACAATAAGGTTCCTCCAAGAGATCAGAATCATCAAAATTACAAACGAAGGTGGAGGAATGGAGGCCCTTTTAGCGGAAAAAGAAGGAATGTCATAGGACTGGATATGAATCCCAAGCCCTGGGGTAGTAAGCTTTTCGCAATGCCAGCAGAATGTATAAAGGGAAGAGTGGAGAGGCTGCGCGATCGAGCCCTCTTCGCGAAATGGTGTGGCCCAGGCAATCTGAAAGAAGAAATAATGAAATGGTGGTTGCATAGCTTTAAAGACCAGGTAAGCATTAATCCCTTCCCTAATGCTTTCTACTTGATAGAATGCATAGATTGGAATCTAAAACAACAAATAGTGTTTGGTAAACCCCTATTCTTTAATGGTCACAATTTTCATTGTAAAAATTGGGAATCTAACTTCGATCCATGGAATTACAAGATCAAACAAACCCCAACATGGTTAAGACTAATTGACCTCCCATCATAATATTGGAGTATGGAAGCTCTAACCAAGATAGGTGACTCCTTAGGGGCGTGCCTAGGTACAGATGAAGATTTCATAAATGGGAAAAAAGATGCAAAACCAAACATCCTGGTAGAGATTGAGGAAGGTGTAGGGATCTATAAGAGCTTGGAAATCATCTTTGAATTTGGGTCTTGGCTTCAGAAAGTAGCCAAGAGTGATGTCAATAAGTTAGGGAAGTGTCTCTCCAGAGAGGACATCAAGAATAGAAGCTCTAGCACAACAGAAGTGGATAATTCTAGTTTTAATCAAAATGTTAATTCTGATGGAAGTGGGAGTAATCTAGATATAAAGGGTGTTGGATTAGAACAACCATCTAGAAAGAGCCCCAAAAGAATAAAACTGGGAGACCTTGAATGGAAAACAACTATTATATTAAGCCAAGATATGTCAAAGACTGAAGAAGTAACTTTGCAAGCTCAAAAGGATTTGAGCACTAGAAAAAACCTGGATACCACAAGCCCGAAGTCCAAGATCACCCAAAGGAATAAAATAGAGGAGCCAAAGGACAAGGAGGAATCAGGTGTCAAAGAAGATAGTGCATCTCAAAATTACCATCAGGTGGAAAAAGAGGGAGAAGAAAATGCCCAATCAAATCGTGAATCGGGTGAAGATTGGGTATCAGATGAAGAGAGTGCAGAGGAAACTGAAGAAGGGGAATTGTGGGAGGAAAGAATGCTAGAACAGATCCATTCCAAGATAAATAAACCAAATATAAAAGGCTTGGGGAGGAGAGGCCCCAAAACCAACAAAGCCAAACTGGAGATAGCAGCCAATGCGACAAGGAAAACAAAACTCTGGAAAGGGAAGGAGACTCTCCTTCCCCAAACACAATGAGAATTATAACATGGAATGTTAGGGGCTTAAATGCCCCTGACAAATGGCGCATGGTCAAGCGCCAAATTGACCAATCAAAAGTGGATATATTTATACTACAAGAAACAAAGTGGGACTCAAAAGAAATCAAAACCGGAATGAGGTGGTGGAAACAATGGGATGGCTGCTGTGTAAGGGTAGAAGGAGCTTCAGGAGGACTAGGCGTTATCTAGAACCCCCTCACAATAACAGGGGAACTTTTGGAGGAAAAAAAGAATTGGTTAGCAATAAAATGTAGAGTGTTACAAAGAAATGAACAATTCATTGTAATCAACACTTACGGCCCCACCCAAACAGGAGAGAAAAGAGAAGTCTGGCAAAAAATCACCCAGGCCATCTCGATCCATGGAGGAGTAAAAGGAATCATTGCAGGTGACTTTAATGCAACTCTAAATCATGAAGAAAAGAAAGGTGGGGTAGGGAGAATTACAAGAGTCCAACTGGACTTCCAAGAGTTTGTAAACAACAACCATCTGATGGATATAACTAAAAAAAATGGCACCTTTACTTGGAAAAACAAAAGGAAAGGATTTACAAACATAGCTGAGAGGTTGGACAGATTTCTCCTATTTGGTGAGTGGGGGAGATGCAACCAAATATATGAGGCCACTATCTTACCCTACGTGGGTTCAAATCACTTCCCAGTATAGCTTCTAATTCAACTAGACACAACCCCCTTTGGCTGCCCTTTCAAGTTTGATAAAATGTGGCTCAGAGATGACAAGCTACCAAATTTGATCAAGAAATGATGGAAGGAGCCTCAACTTGGGAACCATGCTTGTTTATTTATTCTAAACAGAAAGTTGAACTATGTGAAAAACAAACTAAAAGAATGGAATAGAGTTTTCTTCAAGGATATCTTTCAAGAGAAATATTGGGTGACCAAAGATTTATTCACTCTCAATGAACATATCATAGACAATGAAATTGATGGGGAGGACTTTGAGATGGAAAAATATCTCAAAGAGGAATTGTCAGAGATCTTGAAAAGAGAAGAATGTTTTTGGAGGCAAAAATCTAGGGAGACATGGATCAAGGAAGGAGATCACAACACAAAATACTTTCACATAATGGCAGAGACCAACAAGAGTGGGAACATAATATCTTCCATAACAAGAGATGATGGATCGCTAGCCCAGTCACTGGAGGAAGTCAATGAGGAGGCTATAAAAAAATTTCAAACAATTTTAAATACACCATCGGAGAGTAATGAGGAAGTCAGGAACAAATTGGTAGCCTTAATTCCAAGCATCATAGGAGAGGAACAAAATAAAATGCTATTCAAACAAATAAGTAAAGAAGAGGTGAAAAAGGTGACCTTCCAACTAAATTCAGACAAATCGCCGGGCCCAGATGGCTTTCCAGCTTACTTTTTCAAAAAATTTGGGATATATTAGGAGAGGATTTATACTTCGTGGCAGAGGAATCTCGAAAAAAGATGACCATGCTGGGAGCAACAAACCACACATTCCTGGCACTAATCCCAAAGAAAAAGAGCCCTGTGAAGATGGGAGACTACAGACCAATTTCCCTATGTAACACAGTTTATAAAGTTATCTCTAAAATAATTTTGAACAAACTGAAGGGAGTATTGAATAGCATTATCTCAGAGGAACAAAGCAGTTTCTCCCCGGGTAGATCAATTGTGGAAGGCATAATATCAACTAATGAAACACTCCACTCAGCCAAAAAGGCAAGAGAACCATGCATGATTATCAAGCTAGACATTCTTAAGGCATATGATATGGTGGACAGAGAATTCCTTCTGGAGGTTCTCAAGAAGTTTTGTTTCCAAGAGGATTGGGTTAGATGGATTAAAAGTTGCATCTCCACAGCAAAGTTCTTAGTACTGGTTAATGGGGCAGCTCGAGGTTTTTTCTCATCTTCAAGAGGGATAAGGCAGGGAGATCCCCTCTCCCCATTTTTATTCATCATAATGGCAGAAGTTATGGGTCGAGGGATAAGTGCTCTCAAACAAAAAGGCAAATGGAAAGGTGTGAGAGTTGCCAATGGACTTGAAAACTCAACACATCAACAATTTGTTGATGATACAACCCTTTTTGGTATGTCTAACAAAAAAGAAGCAAGAACCATAAAATCCTTTTTGGATGAATATTGTCAAGCATCAGGACAAAGCATAAATTGGCATAAATCTGAGGTCTTCTTTCTTAATACACAACCAAGCTTTCAATGAGATTTGGCAAGAATATTGGGATTAAGAGTGGCAAACTTTCCAGGTAGATTCTTGGGCACCCCCCTCTTTGTAGGCATCAATAAAAAATGCTATTGGGAAGAACTAATAAACAGTTGCAAGAATAAGATGGGGACATGGGAAGGGAAATGGATTTATGTAGCAAGAAGACTTCTGATGGTGAAGGCAATTCTTGCAGCAATACCAATTTACTCAATGGCATGCCTAAAAATACCAACAACAGTAGAGGAAAAGCTTAACCAAATCTTTAGGAACTTTTTCTAGAGTGGCACAGGAGCTCATAAAAAATTTCCACTTGTGGCCTGGAAAAAAGTATGCACTCCTAAAGAGGCTAGTGGTGCAGGGCTTAGACAATTAAGATTGATGAACATGGCAATAGGTGCAAAATTGGTTTGGGAAATGTATGCAAAAGGAAATCAGAGATGGGTCAGAATCTTGCGGAGAAAATATCTAGATTTAGATTCTCCAACCCAAATCCTTAGAGTTGCAAACCCTCCTCAAGGTTCGGCCATTGGAACTATTTATTAGAATGTAGGGATATAATCACTAAACATGTGACTTGGGAGTTGAGGGATGGCAAGTCTGCATCCTTTTGGCAAGATTCATGGAATGGCAAAGAAGCGTTAGCAACTCTTCCTGGGCTAGATTTGATCATAACATAAACCATAAGAAAGTGGGGTAACAAGGTAAGTAACTATGGAAGGATGATAGTCAGGAAGGAAGGTCCAAAATGGGAATGGAACTCTCTACAAGAGCTAGAAGCCCCACAAAACCAGAAGGATGCTCTAGTGTCAATACTAAAAGAAATAACCTTTTTGCACTCTAATCAAGATGACATTATCAGGTGGTGTGGCTCCTCAACTAGATCATATGCAGTGAAGTTTGGTTACAAGCTAAAGGAACAAGCAAAGGCAAGGAAAAACTGGTCGAGCAAACTACTTTGGGGGAGACATTATCTACCTAAAGCAGGGGTTTTTTCTTGGCTGGCAATCCAAAAGAAAATCTTATCTGAGGACAAATTAGCTACTTTCGGAATACAGGGTCCAGGGAGATGCATTTTATGCAAAAAGGATAATGAAATCTCAAATCATATGCTTCTCAACTGCCCTTATTCATTGCAATGTTGGCAAAATTTCATGAGAAAACTCAGTTGGCAAAGCCCCCTACCAAAATGTCTACTTACTTGGTTCAATATGTGGCCTCTACCAAGAAGGAAGGCAATTTTTTATAATATTTGGCCCATTGACCCTTCAATAATAATATGGGAAATATGGAAGGAGCATAACAGAAGGATCTTTCAAAACAAAGAAATGTAGCCAACAAAGCTGTGTGAGAAAATCGAAGGTATGATCACTGAAATAGTTAATGAAGCAGTCAAATCAAACTCGGGGAAAAAAGGTACATATTTGAATTGGGAAGATTAGATGAAGCATGCTTTCAAGGGGCTCTTTATTCCTAAAATTTCAGGGCCACGTCCCATGGCTTCCCAGCTAAAGAGAAGGGATGTCAAATGGGAACCTCTAGATATAGGTTAAATAAAGATCAATTATGATGGGGCATCTTGAGGCAACTCGATACTGGGTGGTGTTGGATGGATAGCCAAAAATGAGAAGGGGGAGACAATGGCAAAGAATTCTAAACCTCTGGGAATCTATACAAACAATGAGGTGGAGTTCCAAGTAGCTTTAATGGGAATTCAATTAGGTATTAATTTAAAGGAAAATAAGATTTAGTTAGAAAGAGACTCCCTAATTAACATAAACTTGATAAGACAGCATCTGTCCCAATTGGAAACTGAATCACTGGCTCTGGGAAATAATACACCTTTTGAGTGGCTTTGAAGATTATAAAGTATCCCATATTTTCAAAGAAGGGAACCAAAGAGTAGAATTCTTGGTGAAAGAGGCGGTAAGCAATAACCAAGGATATGATCCTCAAATACTTGAGAAATTTTGAAATTCAACATCTAAAATTCTAGGGGATCGGCCCACATATGTTTGTAACGCTGTCATTTTTCTATTGGTGTAGGTTTTACAACTCATCCCTAGTATGTGCTCACATGGATTCCATGTTGCTGGGCAAGTAATTATTGGGGGCCACCATGGCTCCAACGAGGCTAAGAGTAGTGCTTTGTAAATGACATTCTTGAATCCAAAAGGATAGGCTTAATCGTGAGAAGTACTTGGAAGGACATCTAATATGGCCTGGCCATCAACGATGAGTTGGATAAGTATTTCAAATGCCAAAAAGATCTCATTTGTAATAGTCGGGCAGCCAAAGGCCTTACTTCCTAATAATGAGTGGTCAGGCATCGGTTTCAGTGCGGAATGCATTTTTATTACCTAAAGGAAGTCTCTCAAAATATTGGTTTTATATTTATTCAACAAAATGGCAGGTGGGTCACAAGTTCCTTTCTTCTCCAACAGGTGTTAGCAGTCAACACTCAGCTTATAATGGAGATTCCATTGGCTCTTAGCTCAGACAAACAACAACAGGCATTTAGAGGCGAAATCTCTTATAAGTGTCTCCAAGGGATGCTTTGGTCTCCGCATCCGATAATCCTGTGGGTAGTAAAGCGAGTACTGGGTCCCAAGTTTCTGCGAGCTTATCATAGAGCAAGGTCCAATTTTGAAATTCCTACTATGTTTTTGGCAGTATTGTTGCAGATGGAGGTGTCGAAGGAATTAGCCAAAAAGTTGACTCAGATGACCTTCAAGCATGCCTAGCTTGCAGAGATAGATGCGGCTTTAGACAATGTGGATGAAAATAAACTAATTCCCATGCCTCATAACTATTATATGATTTGCATGCATGGCAGGGAGATCATGAAGTTTCCCTTGATTAGAACCATAGAGCCTGAAATCTATGAAAAGCTTTGGGATGTTTGGGAGCGTAGCATCTTTTTCTTGCTTCGTGTTGCGAAGTTGTCTCCAATTTTCCTTGAGGTTGGGCTTTGCGCTATGTGAAGGATGAAGAGTTCGTGAATGAGATTGTGGTCAGTGATGAGGAAGATTGGGAACTAGGGTTGGGAGAGGAATGGCATAAAAATGATGAGCGGGATCCAAAACAGAAGGCCAAGAGCCTGGCTCATGCTAATTGTGGTCTAGATTGCCCAGTAATTGTAGATTTCAAAGCCTGGAAAAAATGCTTCGACTCCAACGAGGTTAGTGATGAATGGGGCTGGTCTTCTGGTGTTCAAAGGTTTTTTGTATAACATCCTGTGTTAACTCTAGCTAAATTTTTAAAGATTTCTCCAGTTTGTCCGTCCAGTGGGGTTGCAAGCTTTAATAGGGTTTTTTGGGTGTTAATTCATCTTACCTGCAGTCTGGTCTAGGTCAATACATGTATCATTTTCAGGATTTTGTATGTGACACTAGAAATTTTGTTCTAAAAATATCAAGTTAGGTGGTCAGCAGGGTGAAGGATAGTAAGTAGATGTCTATGATCAAATGTACACTCTATTGTAACATCTTTCAGAAATCAATATAGGGTGTTGCCCCAGAACGCAACTATTTAACAATAAAAAAAAATCTAATCATATAAACAAATATTTTTATGAGCTGGTTAGAAAATAAAATTGAAGTGAATTAGATCTATGAGAAAGAGGTGATACAAGACATGAGGGACCCTAATAGAAAGGGTGGTCATTAAGAAAGAAAAAAAGTGGAAAACAAAATAAATAATTATAATTAACTAGATAATATGTTACTAAATATTAAAATGAATAAGAAGTAAAACAAATAATTAAAAAAAAATCATCAAAATTAAATAAGCAAGAGAAGCTTAACCCTAAACTAAATCAAAACTAGAAAAAAATAAAAGTAATATATATATATGAGAATCTGTGTGTTTGTGTGTCTAAATATATATATGTGAATGTATATGCATATAAATACACATATTACATATATGTATATATATCCATGTACATATATGTATGTATATGCATGTACACTCGCATATATCATATATACACTCACTTATATATGTTTACATTTACATATATACATACATTTATTTATATACATACTCTCACATATATGCATTTATACACACTCATGGATTCTCACGTATGTACATATATTTATAAAAAAATCTATGCCACCTATTAAAAAAAATGATGTAGCAACCTTTTTTGAGGGTATGAAATCAACAAGTTTAGACATTGTCTTCCATCAAAGTGAATTACCCCTTACCAAAATTCAAAAGTAATATGATGCCCTAATGATATTTTTCGTCATTAATAAAACTAGGGTTATGCATACTCTTATTGACAATGGGTCAGGTCTTAATATTTGTATCATTGACCTCTTAAAACTTGGTGTGGATAAATCTCTCATTCAACATGATGCTCTCTATTCATGGTTTCAATAATGTTGGTAGGAAACCATTAGGAGCAATCACATTAGCTATTAAGGTAGGGCCCATAGTTTGACCTACCCTTATCCATATCATGCTTGATGCTCTTTCATATAATATTTTCCTTGGAATACCATGGATTCATGCTATGGGAGGAGTTCCTTCCACCCTTCACTGCATAACGAAGTATACATATAACAATAAAGTTTATATGGTAAAATTTGATCCTAATTTCAAAAGTTGTTTACAAACTAAAACAAGGCATAAATATCATAGTCAAAAACCTTTTAACACGTTGATTCCATCTTCAAAAGTGGAACCTATGTTTTCCAATGATAAGGACATTGATGATTGCGATTAACCCATGACTAAACTCTTTGGCGATGATTAGCGTTTGTTATATTTTACACTTGCTTTCATGGGGTAATATAAAATCTCACCATCTACACTTGACGAATCAAACAAAGTTGTAGTGGCATCTACACAATCTTCAATAGAATCTCCTCGAACCTCTAATTTTACAACTTTTGGCAGTAAAGATGATGCTAGTGTATAGGAGCGAATTTGCACCCCTCTCACAAATTCCCCTTTTACATCCTCCACAATAGAAAAATCAAATCTGACCAAGTAATTCCATGTCCTCATTACATACCCCATCCACTTGGCACTTGGTTTTAGTGTTGGTGGGGGAATATTTGTCGGGGATGTACACGTAGCATGCGAATGTATGTGGCGCGTTGTCTTCCTGACAAGATTCCTGCCTCTAGAATTTGCAGAGGCATTACATTCTCCATTAGCGATGAAATGTAACACCCCTGCACCTTCCTACCGACCCTTGAATGGCTCTTTCCCTCCCTTTTCATCTCCAAATGGCTATCTTCTTCATTCAATTTGATATTCTTCACATTTCTACATGCTTGCTTGATCTTGTTTCACAATTATTGCTCCACACTCTTGCTACTCATTGCATTATTGGCATCACAACTCCAACACCACAACATCCCACATGTCCTACCACAAAATTTGTAGCTTGGTGCCTATTGAGGTTGTTTTCAACGTTGTTGTGGTTGCGTCGACTCAACTATTGTTATGGGATTGCATTCCTCTCTCATTGGCCTTGAGTGCCTTTGGTCAAGGGTGGTAATGCTTTTGTTTACTTTGTTTTTGGATTTGTGTAGCTTTGTGTCTCTTGTAGTATTTGGTTCCATTTCCATTCTAGCACTATTTTCTTTATTGTATTTCTATCTATCTATCTATTTGGTTGTTTGTGGAGGTGGAATCACCAAAGCGTGGGTTTGACTATAGAAAACCCCTATACAGCCCCAACATTTTTCCTCTTTCAGTTGTGTGTAGGTATTCGTTCGTGTGGATCTTGCTAGTGGACTCCTCACGAGTTAATCTTCACCACCTTCATCCTTGTCATCTTCTATATCATCTTTCTAGTTGCTTTATTCATTATGCTTGTTATTACTTTAGTTAGTACTTTATACCTCAACCACTAATTCATCAGTAGGATTCTTGCACCTTTTACTGTACTTTTACACTTTCTAGTCGTATGAGCACTAGTGCCCTAGTGAGATGCCAATGCGCCACGTTGTTGTCCCTGATGATGAGTCTAGTTTATGGGTTAATTTTGATAGAGTTTATGATCTATTTGTTGTAGTTGTTATAAACTTTGATACTTGGATGATGTCATTTTTATGATATTTCCTCAAAACCATGGACATTGGGCGTAAGCTTGTTTTTGTAAATCTTTAATGACATTGACATGCTATATATACTATTTATGTTAATTCTACATGTGGATTAATGAATGTTCTTTAAGATAGTTACATATATGAAATTATTATGCGTACTAATATTGTCATGCAGATATAATTAGAGGCCACTAAATTAAGGAAGATTCTATCAGCTAGTCATTCGCCATAACAGTCAACAAGGCAATCATTCAAAGGTCAAGGAGGTAAGACTCTTGACAATAGGAGATTCCTCATACTAATCGACAATGTAGCCGCCTTGTAAATGGTTTTAATTGTTGTTGAGCAAATATAGGCATTATTGTTGTGATAAATTTACGTTAAGACAAATATGTATGACCAGATTCCACGCATGTGTAACTGCCTCTCCATTTTGTATGCTTTCCCTAAAGTGACATCCTCTTATTTTTGGAGTTGACCACCCTGCTAGGTGGTTAGTTAGTAGTATAAATAAGAGTCAGATACTCCTTCTCAAGAGGTTGCACAATCTGATGATGTACTTGTATTCTTAGTTTTCAGTAATATAATTATGTTGCTCTATTGTACTCATGTTTTCCAATGAATAAAATGAAGCTATAATTTTGTGCATCTAAGTTTACATTAGTTTTAGGGGATACTCACCCAAGGGGGCCCACTTGGTGAGCATTCCGTCCTTTAGTTTAGTTTAGTTTAGATATTACTTTTTGTTTAGTAATTAGTTAAGAATATGGCACTAATTGTTCCTACAACCACTAGAATTCCATTATGTGACTGTTCCTGAAGCCAAAGTAGACATAGTAGTTTCCTATTTGTTTGTTCAAATTTTCATTTTTGTCATGCATTTCAGCTTGGTTTAATTGTTGGTTGATGCTCAAATTTTATGTTATTCATTTCCAAGCAATTTACTTCCAGCATTGTGTCTTTCTTAGTTGTGGGATGAATATGGCTACTTTGGATTCCTAGTGCACATATTGTGCTAACCCATTTCAAATTTACATCCCTAGGTTAACAAGTTAAATGCACCTTCATGATGATTGAAATGGCTATTCAGTTTAGATGTTCAATCTTTGAATCACAGCTGTAAGGGCTTAGCTGTTAAATCATTGTAGGTGGCCAACATTTTTGGCGTCATTGCTGGGGAAGGTGTCAAACTAGAGAGTTCTTTGGAGTCATTGATAATTTTTCTTGTTGTAGTAGTTATGATAGTTTGTTCTTAGTATACCCCTCATTTAGGAAAGTAATGACCCCCCTATTCTTCACCAATTCTTTGTATGAGTTGGTTGATGTTGAGTTGATACCACATGCATAGAGGAAGGAGAAGAGATGCTTAAAGGGAGATTCCTTCCTAATAATCCTGATCGATTCCAGCTAGAAGACCTTCCAAATCTGCCCAAAAATGAAGAAGAAGAAGAGCCACATCCCTTTGCTGATGCATTTCTTGATCTAGCCAGTTTTAAAGCTTCCTCTAAAGACCAAAATCTGATTGAGAACCTTTTTACCTTGGAAATCCATTAGGCAAGCATGGGTGATGCAAATAGAAATAGACCTAACCAACCAGCTTATCCTTTCCCCATTACCCATTAGAATGAAATTGAAAACCTCAAAAATATCCCTACTTCAGTCCTTCCTAAGTTCTATGGACTTGTTACAGAAGACCCTAATACTTTCTTGTTTCAGTTTGATATACTCTGCAGGAGTTATGACTATATCACTGATGCCCATAGGCTTAAGCTATTTCCTACACTTTGAAAGAGGTTGCATTAAGATGGTTTATGAGCCTAAGTAGAAATATTGTGGATACTTGGGAGGACATGAAGACAAAGTTCCTTGAGAAGTACAAGGAATATTGTAGGGGCAGTGACATGAGAGAAGATGATATTTTTAGGATGTAGCAAAAGGAAGATGAGAGCCTGGAGGATTACATTTCAAGGTTTTGTTATGCCTACAGAAATCTCCACACCATACACTCAATGAAGAATCACAAAAGCTAATCTTCCTAAGAGGAATTAATGAGAGTTGCACTAATACCTTAGACCTGATGGCAGGAGGAGATATCACCCAAGTTTCTTGGGAGGATATCAAGAAGATATGTTAGAACTATTATAGGGCAGCTTCAAAGAAAGGGAGAGCTTACATATCCTCTTTGGGTAAGTCATCTACCAATGGAGTTTCAAGGATGAAAATTACTCACTTGTTGGTAGATTTTAAGCAAGACATCATAAACAATCTAGCTACTTAGCTAGATACACTTCAGGCCAAGAAGAAACAAGAGGAGGCAAAGGCAATGTTGGCAGAATATTGCCCTTATTGTAGACAAAAGAAGGACTGTAGATGCAAGATGGTAGCTAATATTGATAGTAAGAATATTCCACCTGAGTTCAAGCCAATCTAGATTGAAGATGATCAAGTCTACTTTGTTGCACTAAGAATGCCATGGGATCCAAGACAAGGTATGCCACCAGATCCACTATCTTTTGTTGGGCCATATTTTAATTCTTATTCATCTGGTAACCAATGGAAACCACCATATCCATCCAATTATGGAGGATATCCACCATATCCTTGGAGTAACCCTCCAAATAACTAGCTTAATCATCAAAACTCTCCACCCCAGTTGTAGCAACCTCAGGGGAATTGGCAGTCATTTCAAAGACATTGGCAGCCACCTCTAGGAAACTGGCAGCAAACATTTCAATGGAGGGGAGGACAAAAATGGCCAAAGTAGACAACCAATTACATGTAGCCACCTTCTTAGCCCCAACAACCTGTTATAATGCCTCCTGCTAATTCAAACTCAAACACACCTAAACCCACTCAGCTACTAGCTCAACCCACACCTAACCCAAATAACAAACCACAACAATAGCTAGTATACTCTTCTAATCCAAATCAATTCCTTGGATATGCTATGAATGTAAGTGACATCCATTTGCGTTCAAGAACTACTTTAGCAACCCCTTCCACACCCATTATCACTAAGCTTCCTGTGGAAGAAGAGGAACCTCTGAATGACCCCATATAGCCAAGTGCACTTGAAAATCCTGAACTAGCCCCATTCAAGCAAATTAAACAAGAAGCACCATTTCCCTAGAGATTGGAAGTTGCTAAGCAAAAGGAGGAGAAGGAGGACACAACCTTTGACATTTTAGATTAGCTGAAGCATATATGTTTCTAGATACCTCTATTTCAGGCCATAAAATATGTTCCCATATATGGGAAAGCAATCAAGGAAGCATGCCTTAAGAAGCCAGGCAGGAAGAAGAAAGACCCAAGTACGGTTCATGTGGTGGGACAGTTGGCTAACATCATGCTTGGGAAAGTGAATATCCCCAAGTGCAATGACCCAGGTAGTCCTATGGTAGGAGTGGTTATAAATGGGATCCAAATAAAGAATGCTCTAATTGACTTAAGAGTAGCAATAAATGTAATGACTAAGGACATCCTATAGAAACTAAACATTGGAAGCATGAGATCTACTCCTACTTTCCTGCAACTTTTTGATAGTTCTATTGTTAAGCTTGATGGTATAGTAGAGGATCTTGTGGTAATTCTAGACTCTTGGGAGTACCCGACAGATTTCATGATTCTTTCTCCTAAAGCTACACTAGGCGGGTATCCCATTATTCTTGGAAGGCCATAGTTAGCAACAACAAATGCCTATATTGGATGTCAATAAGAAGACATGACCATTTTTGATGGGAAGAGTACCAAATTTTTTGTTCTTTATCCTCTTGCTCAACCATCCCATGATGAGGATAATCCCGTATGGCCACATGTTGGTGAAGAGGCCGAGGAAGTTAATTTTGTGGCTCAACTTATGATGTTAGGAAGAAGTCATTTTATGCAGCTTCAAGATGAAAATGAAGTATTGGTTAACATAATCCAAAACCATTGTGAAGTAGGGGAAACATCATCCTCCCATGCATCTAGTTATGTTGATCCAGTGAAGACACTTTTTCCCGTTCGTCCTGCAACCATTCTTCTTGCAGCCAAACTTCCTGCAACAATAGGTATGTCCCATATATTATTGTCATATGAAATCAAGGTACCAAACATTAATAAAGTAACTATGATCAAGTTAACTACATAAGTGCATGTGTCTGAAGGAAAATATCTGAATATTAACAACAAACTGAGTGAAGAACAATAGTTGACATTGGCAAACTTACTGAGGACCCACCAACATGTATTTGCATGGTACTAAAATGATATAAAGGGATTGGACCCTAATATTTTCACTCATAGGATATATATAAGAGAGGATTGTACACCAGTGAGGCAACCACAAAGAATAATTAACCCTACATTGAAAGAAATTATAAAAGAACTGCAGAAACTGCTAGATGCAGGATTTATCTACCCCATTTTAGATAGCCAGTGGGTGTCTTCATTGGTGATTGTGCCCAAGAAGGGAGGGACATGGAGAGTTTGTGTTGATTACAAGGAACTCAACGTTTCCACCAAAAAGGACCATTTTTCCTTACCTTTCATAAATCAAGTTTTGGACTCACTCGCAAGAAAACAATACTTTTCTTTTCTAGATGGATTTAGCGGTTATAACTAGATCCAAATTGCACATGAGGACCAAGAGAAGACAAATTTTACCTATCCATGGGGAGCTATTCCTAATTAGTACTTCCATTTGGATTATGCAATGCACCTGCAACTTTTAAGAGGGCAGTCATTAGCATATTTTTAGACATCTCTCTTGATTGCATGAAAATTTATATGGATGACTTTACTACCTATGGTGTTGATTTCAATGAAGCATTGGAAAATCTTATGAGAGTCCTATAAATATGTGAAGACCACAATCTATCTTTAAATAGTGAAAAGTGTTTCATGATGATGCAGGAAGGTGTAGTTCTTGGCCACTACATCTCTCACAAAGGAATTCAAGTAGATCCTGCAAAGATTGAGGTGATCACTAATCTTCCTATACCTACAAAATAGAAGGATGTTAGGAGTTTCTTGGGACATGTAGGTTATTATAGGCATTTCATCAAAGACTTCAGCAAAATGGCAACACCATTGTACACTCTCCTAACCAAAGATGTTGAATTCCAATGGACAAAAGATTGTGACAAGGCATTTTCTAACTTGAAAGCAACTTTAATTCATGCTCCTGTACTTAAAGGACCTAATTAGGAGTTCCAAATTCATACAAATACATTAGAATATGCTATACGAACATTCTTAGGACATAAATAAGGAGCCATTGAAAATGTCATTTATTTTATCAGCAAAAATTTGCAAGGAGCTGAATTCAACTATATAGTGACAAAAAAATAAATGTTGGAAGTAATCTATGCCCTAAAAAAATTCAGGCATTACATAACAGGCTATTAGATCTTTGTGCAAATCAATCATGCAGCCATTAGATACCTCATGAATAAACACCTGATCTCAAATAGGCTAGCAAGATGGTTATTGTTGATGTAGGAGTTTGACATATCCATTGTGGATAAACCAAGGAAGGCCAATGTTGTTGTAGACTTTCTTTCAAGGCTAACTACATTAGAGGACAATCAAGTTGTAGATGACTTTTTTTTCAATGAGCATCTATTCTCCATCAATGTGCAAACACCCTAGTATGCTAACATAGCTAATTATCTAGTCATAGGGAGAGTTCATCCTCACTTCTGTCCAAAAGAGAGAAGGGTGCTCATTGAAAAATCATTTCTTTTTTCATGGATTGTTGGATGTTTGTTTTATATTGGACTAGACCATGTCATGAGGAGATGTGTGAGGGAAGATGAGACGTATGATATTTTGCATGCATGCCACAATGAATCCTATGGAAGACATTTTTGAGGCCAAGAGGACAACAATGAAGATTTGAACACAAGATACTATTGGCCCACAATCCACAAGGATGCAGGGAAGTATACAAGAAAATATGATAGATGCCAGAGGATGGGCCAACCAACCAAATTTGATGAGATGCCACTTTACCCTTAGGTAGTAATCACTCCCTTTGATAAATGGGGAATGGATTTTGTAGGAGCCATTGATCCTCCATCAAAAGGTAAGTCCTATATCCTGGTATGCACTGATTATGTAACCAAGTGCGTAGAAGTTAAGGCCATGAAGCATGCAAAAGATAATAAGGTTGCAAAATTTCTTTATGAGGAATTTTTCACACGGTATGGAGTTCCAAGAGAGATAGCGACTAATCAATGGGCTCAATTCACTTCAACCCTTGTTGCAACACTAGTTAATGAGTACAACATAAGGCATAGGAAGTCTACTCCTTATCACCCTCAGGCCAATGCCCAAGTTGAGGTGACCAACAGAGAAATTGAAGCCATTTTGACCAAAACAATGGCTATTCACATAAAGGAATGGGAAAACAAGTTACCAGAAAGCTGTTTGGGCCTATAGAACTACCTAGAAAACAACTAGAGGCTTCACTCCATTTGAGTTGCTATATGGAAAGACGTCTATGATGCCCATTGAATTTAAGCACAAGACTCTCAGGACTGCAGTAGACTTGGGGATGGATATCTCTAAGGCACATAGGGATAGAATCATGCAGATGAATGCTTTGGATGAGATGAGGAAGGAAACCTTACATCACACAAAGGTAGTGTCAAATCAGAGAATAAAGTGGCATGATAGATTCATAAAGGACAAGAAATTCTAGCCAGGTGATTGGGCACTGCTCTATGACTCAAGGTATCAAGATAATGCAGGAAAAGTATAGACAAGGTGGTTAGGACCATATGAGGTTGATGAAGTCTTTCCCAATGGTGTTGTTAAACTCACTACCATTGACCCTGTTACATTCAACTTGCTTGTCAATGGTCATCGCCTCAAATTATATCACAAGCCAACTTCTAAGGAAGAATTCCTACAACAATTTACTCAGCATGCAACACCTGAGCTTCCTACAGATGAAGGAAGTGGACCTAGTGTCCCTCCTTCTGGCTAACTCAAGTATGTAATTTGTCATAATAAATACTTCCACTTTTGTGAGAGTCCACTTCTTCACCCATCCACCCATCCATCCATCTATCTCCACCTTTCACTCTTTTCCATCACTTCACTTCATTCCACTTCACCTCATCCCATTCCATTTTCATTAATTGCTCAACTAATTTCTTAAAAAGTGACTAGTACTTTCTCCATAATCTTTGCAATGAATCTTTCAAGAATTTAGGTATGTGTGCATTAATTGCTATATCTTAATTGTCTTTTAGTGCATTTATTTAATTGTTGTACCTTAATATGGGCGTTCACCATAGCATGTCATTATTCCCTATCCCTATCAAATCATCATTTCCACCTCACATGTGAGGACACATGCTCAAAATTTGGTTGGGGGGAAAGATGTGAATACTATGCCCACATGTTAGTCCATGTTGGTCTACATCAGCAAAATTTAAATTGAGCCAATTTGAATTCTGAGTAAGATAACAACTCACATGTGTGAGGTGAAAACAACCGTTGCCACCATTTTTCCCCATCTTAACCTTCCTTTATTACTCCTTTATTGCCATTATTGATCTTGTCATAATATTAAGTCGCCAAAAGGAAAAACAAAAAGGGAAAATTTAGATGACACTGGCGTTGGAAATTTAGTAGTGTTGCAGGAAGGTGAAATTTGGCTTTCAAACAAAGATTGTTGGAAGGGAAAATTTGCAGATTGATTGTTGATTATAGACAACTGAACAATGGGAGGTGGGATAATTTTAAATGAACCCATTGTTCACGATGTATTACTATAGGATGCACCTTTCGAGGCTGAATTCAAAAAATGTGGGTGGTTAGATTATTTCCTGAAGCTGAATGGTTTTAATGAAGACATTGAGTTGGAATTTGGCCAAACATTGTCTGAAGGAAAGGCCACAGTAAAAGGGTTGGAGGTCATAGCAACTGAAGAAAGAATTGCAGAAGTTATAAGGTTTCCTACCGACAGTGAACATTACCCTACTACAGAGATGCTAGGTCAGCTAGAGCTAAATTTATAGAACCTAGTGACCCTCCAATGAGTGTGGACAAACAAGGTGCGAAGAGAACCTCTCTGCCCAAACCATGGAAACAAGTAGTTGTTTATATTATAGAGTACATCACCTATGAAGGTCATCAGTTGAACCTACATTCCATGCACTTTAAACTCTTGAATCACATGAGGCATGGGAGAAGGATGAATGTGTCGAATGTGTTATACCACCTTCTTTCAATCATAGTGATCAAGACCCAAAAAGGTAGGGAAAATTCCGTTTCCCACCATTGTCTGATCAAATTATTAGTTGAGAAGTATCTACATGATGTGTTTGAAATGACTTGGGAAGAATTCAAAAATATTGATCAAATTAGACCAAAGCATTTGCGACCTAGGGTTTTGCCACAACCTCATAGGACTAGTAGGAGATTGAGCACAGTTGAAGCCACTCCTAGTGCCTCAACTTCTGGCACAAGCCCCAGTGTAAACCCTCTTACAGTTAAACAAACCATAGAGATTAGTTCTTCTGAGATAGAGCACTTAGACAAAGAGAGTTCCTCTCCAGATTCTGATGATGATGTTCCTCTTGGCATCTTGATAAGAACTAGGGAAAAAAAGAAAGAAGCAAAAATAAGAAAAGGAAAAGTTAAAAAGCAACTGGTAGAAAAAGAAGTGCCAAGCTCTAAGAAGTGAAAGGCTGACACTATTCATCCTATAGCCAAAGAAAAATGTAAGAGCCCTCCTAGGAAATCAATACTAGTCGGGCCAACCTTTGATATGTCTCCGTAGGAAATCCCTAAGCCTAGAGAAACATCATGAGGGGACACAGAAGCTCCAATGAGGCAAGTGAATGTCGAGGAAAAGGACATATTTGAGAGAGCAACAAACATAATGCTGAAAGATCTTGTCGACATTGTAGAACAAGTTGAGAATCAAGGGTATGATGAAAATCAGGAGCTCCTACAACAAGGTTTCCTGCAACAAGAGCAAGAACAAGAACAAGAGTCCTTGAAGCTAGAATTGGGAGAAAAATCAGTACCCCTATAGCTAGAATTGGCTTAACAACCCGAATCCCTATAGCTGGTACCATATGGAGAGCAAGCATTAGTGCCAGGAAAAATGCTGGTAGGAATACATAACCCCCCTGATTTTTCAGTACACCAAGTAGCTCTAAACTTATGGAAAGAGATGCAAAGGAGGGAGGAGGAATGGAAAGAGGGGAAACATAGACTAAAGAAGGAGATTCAAAGGAGAGATGAAGTGATTGAAGATAATAATGAGGAAATTACTGATTTAAAGAAAAAGGTGGACAATATAGCAGCCTTAGTACCTTAGATATTGGAATGGAGGACTTCTCCAAGGGTCTATGCTCTACATTTTAAGAAGTATCTTTCTTTTAAGCTAGCAAGGATTGTCTCAAGTTTGAATCCTTCCATTGAGACCTCTCTTTAATTTTTCAATGCTTATTGAATTGCTCCTCTTGAAATGAAGAATTTGTTGTGTGAATTCTATTTGCATAATTATGCTATGACTCAAGACCATGATTGGAATCCACTGTTGTATGTTGGGGATGTCCAATTAAGGACATTTATGTCCTGGGTATAGAATGAGATCAATTGGGGACAATAATATAGGACTTATATGCAAATGGAATCCAACATTCCCCTATCCATCAAGGCTGAATCAAGAAACCCAAGGGACATTTACAGGGATTGGCACCAAATTCTTTTCAGACCAAGCTATGGAAAAAGGATTATGCCTGAGATGGAAGCAATTTACAGAGAATATGAGAAGGTGGCAAAAGCAAAAGAGGAATCTTTGAAAGGATACCTATCACAAAGGTGGAATAACCTAACTAACGAGTTAAAGCAAGTTGAGCCTCACTCTATACAAAACTATGCTACAACACTTAAGAGAATTGACAGATATATACAGATTGGAAGGACAAAGGGACGATTTTGGCTTCCATTGACTTTTCATCCACCTATCCTATTGTGGTCTATGCCAAATTTCAGGTATTACCATTATGATATAGCTGTAGAGAGACAAAGATGGAGCAGATTGGACACACAACAAGGGTTCTATTGGGACCCTAATTCATGAACAACAAACACTGATGTAGGATAGCTGGCAATTACAAATTTCAGGGCATTGACTAAACAAAAGAACAATCCTTCCTCTATTGGAGGACCAACAAAACCTTAGGTTGGGGGGAGTGATGAGTCCAATTTATGGGTTAATTTTGATAGATTTTATGATATATTTGCTGTAGTGGTCATAAAATTTGATACTTGAATGATGGAATTTTTATGATATTTCTTGAAAACCATGGAAATTGGGCGTAAGCTTGTTTTTGTAAATCTTTAAGGACATTGACATGCTATATGGACTATCTATGTTAATTCTACATCTGGATTAATGAATGTTCTTTAAGATATGCAAGGAAAGCTTAGGTACGGAACAAACTCTCCTAATGCCAAAACCTCAGGGAAGAATGTAAATATGGCTTTAAATTTTGCAATTACAGTTCAATAAGGTACACATGAAAAGAATTAATAGAAAAGAGAAATGAACACATACATAATTGGACACCATATTTTACGTGGGAAAACCCTTACGGGAGAAAAACCCACCACACCAAGAAAAGCCTCTTTGTATTATAGTAAAAAAAATTGCATATAGAGTACAAACTTCACTTTTTGATGTCAATTTTACAACAACATTCACTGATCAATCTTATATAGAAAATTAATTTCACAATGCTCTTAGACACATACTATGAATCCACTCAAATCAATCCGTGTTCAGTATCGAACAAAAATCTTCATTACTTGAACTAATCATTGTCATCAGTTACAAAGTATATCTCATTTTGTTCATGGTATGTTGATCTTCCACACAGGAACAGTCGCAAACGGTTCAACTACCAACGGTTCACATTCTGCTTCTCTCATTGGCTCATAACACGCCACATAGGACAGATGTTCGGTCAAAGTGTTCAACTGTATCGCATGTTGGTGAGACACTAGACCGTGTCTCCCCGATGCCAAAATACCCAATCACATAGCTATCGACAAGACCAAAGGTATCAGCAAGAGATCATACCGAATGAAAAACCATCGACAATATCCCACATTGATGCGAAATATTAGTAGTCATTAGTTTATAAATAAAATCCTGAAGACTTTAGGTATCCACGAGTTAGTCCTTTTTATTTCCAACTTACTCGTACACCGCATTTGACCATCACACCGAACTATTGGTCATTCCTTGTGGTCTCCACCATGACACGTGTTCATTGCTTGTGCATTTCCAGAGAATCAAGCTGGGAATCTACAATATTCTCAACAAGTCTCCTGGAATTCCAAGTGGTCCCCACATCCATCGGCTTGTCACTCAATCAGAGAAAATACAAACTTACAACTTCCACAGTAGGTTAGGAAAATCCTGATCACCGCAACATTGAAAGAACATCACCTAGTCGAGAAGTTAAGAAACTTTCAAACTGTGCGACAAGGTTCCAAGGTTACATAAATCACCGATGCAGCGAAAAGTCAATCAATACCACTATCGCCTAGTTGGAGAAAACAAAAACTTTGTAACTCTGTGACTAGGTTCCAAAGTTAGCAAATCTAGCGATCGACCGACAATGAAGACTTGAACAGAGATACAAGCCAAGAAGTTGAGGCACTATTCCCAACAATCTCCCACTTGAAGAAGACTTACTGGCTTCCTTCAAACTCAAAGTTAATGAAGGTCATGGGCTCCAAGGCCCATTGAATTGGCACACCACCTGTACTTGTCTGTGCTCACTAGTTTCGTCAATGCATCTGCAACATTTTGCAGAGTATCCACTTTTTCTAAAGAGACCTTTCCATCCTCCACCATATCTCAAACAAAATGATACTTCACATCAATATGTTTCGTCCTGGCATGGAAAGTAGGATTTTTTGCCAAACAAATAGCACTCTGACTGTCACAGTAAATTATAATTTTCCCTGCATCAAACCCAATGTTAGAACACAAACATTTTAACTAGATTACTTCTTTATAGGCATGTGTTGCTGCCATGTATTATGTCTCTGTAGTGGAAAAAGTGACTATAGCTTGCCGCTTACTCATCCAACTAACTGCACCACCATTCATCATGAAAATATATCCACTGGTGGATCTTCTGTTGTCAATGTCCCCTGCCCAATCAGAATCCACATAGTCTCAAATGCTAAGAGTCTTTTGTGATTCAACCAAATTTCCATGGTAACACAAAGCATATTATGAAGTGCCCTTTAGATATCTAAACACTCTTTTCATAGCATCCCAATGTGTCCTTCCAGGATTTTCCATAAAACGACTAAGTACTCCCACTGCTTGGGCAATGTCTGGCCTTGTACAGACTATTGCATACATTAAACTGCCAACTGCACTAGCATAAGGCACTCTGGTCATGTCCTCCATCTCGGTAGGAGATTTTGGACAGTCTTCAATAAATAGCTTTGTTCCCTGCAAAACTGGAACAACTAGCTGCTTGCAAATTAGTCATAAAAAATCTCTCCAAAACATTATTACTATACTTACTCTGATTGAGCCAAAGTTTTTTACTCTTGCTGTCCCTAGTTATTTCCATTTCCAGAATATACCTGGCTGCACCAAGATATTTCATTTTGAACTTTCCAGACAACTGAGATTTTAGATCAGAAATCATTAACTTACTATTGCCTATGAACAACATATCATCAACATAGAGAGCAATAATAAGAACATGACCATTTTTAGCTTTGTAGTACACACAATGATCAAATTTCGATCTTACAAATCCCAATGACAAAACAAACGTGTCAAAATTCTGGTACCACATTCTAGGAGATTGCTTTAATCCATATAGAGATTTTTTTAACTTGCAAACCAGATTTTATTTACCTTTTTCCACAAAGTGCTTAGGCTGGGACATATAAATTTCTTCTTCAAGGTCACAATGAAGAAATGTTGTCTTCACACCCATCTGTTCAACCTCTAAGTCATATGTTGTTGCAAGTGACAAAAGAAATATGATAGACGTTAGCTTAGCTACAGGAGAAAAAATTTCTCCATAATCAATTCCCTCTACCTGGAAATAACCCTTCGCAACCAACCTCGCCTTATACTCTTCCACACTGCCATCCAAACCTATTTTCTTTTTAAATACCCATTTGCAGCCAACAACTTTTCTGCCTTTAGGCAAGGGCACCAAACTCCAAGTATCATTCTTTTCTAATGATGTTATTTCTTCATTCATGGCTTCCAACCAAGATTTTGAATTAGACATTCTAAATGCCTCTTTAGATCCTAGGCTCGCGCTCCCGAGTGCTTTAGAAATTAAAGCATAGGCACAAAGGTAGAATCTGTAACCATACCTATTAGGTTGCTTTCTTTCTGGATTTTGACCTCCTCACAGGTTGAGGTTGAGGTTGTTGTTCTTCTTCAGAATTTTCAAAACTACTTGAGCTCTCCTCAGTTTCAGGTACATTTTGAATTTTCAATTCCTCTTTATCCAGTGTCGGAGGAATTTCAACTACATCCTTTTTATGTTATGATTTTGTCTCTGACTGTAGATCCAAAGTAGAAGGCTTCAACTCTCAAAAAATAACACTTTTGTTGTATACAACCTTCTCAGTATCAATATTCCAAAGCTTGTATCCTTTTATGCTAGCACTACCCATAGCCAATAAAATACATTTAAGCCTTTGTTTTCAGATTTAGACCTTTTTCATTGACACATATGCATATATGCCTCCACGGTAAAAGGCACCTATAAAATGTCACCGGAGAACTCTTCGAGAACCATGCTTCAAAGTTGTTTTTCTCAACAAGAGCATAATTAGGAGAACGGTTTATCAAGTAACATGTTGTAGCAACTACCTCAATCCAGAACTTCTCCTCCAAGCCAACACTACTCAGCACACTTCGTGCTCTTTCCATCACTATCTTGTTGAACCTTTCTACAACTCCATTTTGTTGTTGCCCGAGGTGTAGGGTGTAGTTTTATGTCTTTTAATCCCATGATCTTTACAGTACCTTTCAAACTCATCAGAACAAAACTCACCACCATTGTCAGTCCTTAAACATTTTATTTTTCTTCCAGTCTAATTTTCCACAAGGATTTTAAATTCCTTAAAACGACTGAACACTTCTGATTTACTTTTCAAAAAATAAACAAATTCCCTTCTTGAATAATCATCAATGAACGATACATAATATCTTGATTTAGAGAAAGAAGGAACATTTACTGGACTAAAAACATCAGAATATATGTAATCAAGTAAACCAGGAGATTTGTGAGGACTGGAGTAAAATGAAACATAGTGTTGTTTACCATATATACAATGTTCACAAAACTTGAATTCAAGGTTACAATCATCAAGCCCTTCAACCAGGTTTTTATTTTTCAAGGTTTTAAAACCTTTTTCTCCAATGTGGCCAAGCCTATGATGCCAAAGCATAGTCTTTTCTGCTAGAAGTTTAACTTCCATAGACTTTTCACTATTAGGATTTTTTCCCTCCTTTTCTCCATGAGTATCCTTCTATGACTTTGCAGAGACACTATTGCATTGCACAATAAATGCATCCAACTTATACAAGGTACCAATACAAGCACCCCTAGCTAGCACCATTAAGCCTCTAGTCATTTTGCACCCATTTCTAGAGAACATGATTTGCACTCCAACATCATTCAACTTACTAATAGAAAGTAAATTTTGAGCTAGAATTGGTATATGCATTACATCATTGATTCCCTTCACTCTTCCATTAGGGAACTAAATTCTGAATTTTCCACAACCAACAATTTCCAGAGATGAATCACTTGCCAAATACACCCTTCCACCATCGTATTTTTCATACTTAGTGAACCAGTCTCTATGAGATGTCATCTGGAAAGATGCTCCAGAATCAATCAGCTCGACATCATCCAATGCCTGTGTAGCCAAGGCTACAATGAAGGCATCTACATCACTATGAGAAGAATCATTCTTGGAAGAATTCTTCTTCTTCTTTTTCTCCTCTTTGCAATCCTTTCGGACATGACCAGGTTACCCACAATTCCAACACTTCACCTTGGACTTCTTGCCAGGAGACTTTGAACTCCCCTTTGATTTTGATTTGGACTTCTGTCCTTCTTCTTTCCTTTTTCTTTTGATCTACCTCTAACAATAAGGGCCTCCTTTGCCATCTCAGAAGATTTTCTTCTCATCTCTTCTGATAACAAAGAAGCAACAACATCTTCCATCTTAAAAGTGGATGTCATAGTCCCAATAGCCATCACCAAGTGATCCCAAGAATCTGAAAAAGAACATAACAATAGCATACATCGATCTTCTTCATCAATCTTCACACCCACAGATGCTAACTGAGCAATCAACATGTTGAAAGCATTCAAATGATCAACAATAGATGCCCCTTCCTGAATTTTCAAAGAGTACAACTTCTTTCTCAAGAACAACTTATTCACCAAGGACTTGCCCTGATAAATAGCTCCTAGTCTTTTCCACAAAGAAGATGCAGTCTTTTCTTCATGAATATTTAGAAGAACAGAGTCTGCTAAACAGAGCCTTATCAGCCCCTTTGATTTTTGATCTGCAAGGTCCCAATCCTCTTGCTTCATGCCTGTAGGCTTCACTCTAGACACAACAAGCCAAAGATCATGGTCAACTAACAGATATTCCATTTGAAGTTTCCACAACTCAAAATTGCTGCCATTGAATTTCTCAATTTTAATCTTTCCTAACGTGCATGCCATTTTAATCTGTAATTTGAATTACCAGACTTCTACAAGACTCCCATTGAAATAGAATTGACACAAAAAACCCAACGTACCCACAAGGATAATACAACTGGCCATGCTCTGATACCACTTGTAAGGAAAGCTTAGGTGCCGAACAAACTCTCCTAATGCCAAAACCTCAGGGAAGAATGTAGATACGACTTTACATTTTGCAATTACAGTTCAATAAGGTACACATGAAAAGAATTAACAGAAAAGAGAAATGAACACACATAATTGGACACCATATTTTATGTGGGAAAACCCTTACAGGAGAAAAACACACCACACCAAGAAAATCTTCTTTGTATTACAATAAACAAAATTACATATAGAGTACAGACTTCACTTTCTGATGTCAATTTTATAGCAACAATCATTCACTAATCAATCTTATATAGAACATTAATTTCACAATGCTCTTAGACACATACTATGAATCCACTCAGATCAATCCGTGTTCAGTATCGAAAAAAAATCTTCATTACCTGAACCAATCATTGTCATCAGTTACAAAGTATATCTTATTCTGTTCATGGTCTATTGATCTTCCACACAGGAATAGTCGCAAATGGTTCAACTACCAATGGTTCACATTCTAGTTCTCTCATTGGCTCAGAATGTGCCACGTAGGACAAACGTTTGGTCAAAGTGTTCAACTGTATCGCATGTCGGTGAGACACTAGACTGTGTCTCCTCGATGCCAAAATACCTGATCATATAGCTATCGGCAAGACCAAAGGTATCGGCAAGAGATCATACCGAATGCAAAACCATCAAAAATATCCCACATTGACACAAAATATTAGTAGTCATTAGTTTATAAATAAAATCCTGAAGACTTTAGGTATCCATGAGTTAGTCCTTTTTATTTCCAACTTACTCGTACACCGCATTTGACCATCGTACGGAACTGGTGGTCATTCCTTGTGGTCTCCACCATGACATGTGTTCACTGCTTATGCATTTCTGGAGAATCAAGTTGGGAATCTACAATATTCTCAACAAGTCTCCCAAAATTCCAAGTGGTCCCCACATCCATTGGCTTATCGCTCAATTAGAGAAAATAGAAACTTACAACTTCCACAACAGGTTAGGAAAATCCCGATCACCGTGACATTGAAAGGAGATCGCCCAATTGGGAAGTTAAGAAAATTTTGAACTGTGCGACAAGGTTCCTAGGTTATAGAAATCACCGATGCCGCAACAAGTCAATCAATACCAGTGTCGCCCAGTTGGAGAAAACACAAACTTCGTAACTCTGTGACTAGGTTCCAAAGTTAGCAACTCCAACGATCGGCTGACAATGAAGACTTGAACAGAGATACAAGCCATCAAGTTGAGGCACTATTTCCAACAAGATAGTTACAGATATGCAATTATTGTGCTTACTAATATTGTCATGTAGATATAATTAGAGGCCACTAAATTAAGGAAGATTTTGTCAGTTGGTCATTCGCCATAACGGTCAACAAGGTAATCATTCAAAGGTCAAGGAGGGAAGACTCTCAATGACCAAAGATTCTTCATGCTAATCGATAATGTAACCGCCTTGTAAATGGTCTTAATTGTTGCTAAGCAAATGCATGCGTTACTGTTGTGCTAAATCTGCGTTAAGACAAATATGTCTGACCAAATTTCGTGCATGTGTAACCGCCTCTCCATTTTTTATGCTTTCCCTAAAGTGACGTCCTCCAATTTTTGGAGTTGACTGCCCTGCGAGGTGGTTAGTTAGTAGTATAAACAAGAGTCAAATGCTCCTTCTTGAGAGGTTGCACAATATGATGATGCACTTGCATTCTTAGTTTTTAGTAATATAGTTACACTACTCTATTGTACTCATGTTTTCCAATGAATAAAATAAATCTATAAGTTCGTGCATCTGAGTTTACATTAGTTTTAGGGGATGCTCACCCAAGGGGGCCCACTTAGTGAGCATTTTTTCCTTTAATTTAGTTTAGTT
>VDFB02003438.1:0-38760 GCA_007258455.2 Sequoia sempervirens | reverse complement strand
AAAAAAAACATTTTTTTTTAAATAACTTTAAGTCCCCTTTTCCCCTAGGCATCCAACGTGGGGAAATAACCTTTTTCACTTTATAATATTTAACACTAAAGTAATAAGATTTTGCTGCTTCTGGATTAAACTTATGTGTTATTTCTTGAATCAACATTTCGGATCACACTCTGTGATCCATCATCAAGATGCAAAAAGAGTTGTAGAAGTGAAAATATTAAAACATTACTTTATAACTGTAGTGTAAATATTAAAATAATTCCAACCACCTTACAAAAAGCACCGGTGAGGCATCCAAAACAAAAACTGATTGCACCAAGAAGCTACTAGTGACAAGGGAGATGCCATGTGCCAAAACAAGCACTTACTAAAAATAGTTGTATTCTCCAAGAAATGTGGAGAACAACCCAGATGGCCAAAAAAGCAATAGAGAACATCACCGCCATCCTGAGGGCCAATAGAACACCAACACACCATTGGACACTAAGGAAATCCACCATTGAGCTATCCAAGAACCTTGGATCCCAAACTGGAAGCCGGAAATAACATCTAAAAGCGTCACATGACTCCTCTAAACCTCCTGAGCTCACTAGTAACATCAATTTACCCCTCTGAACATGCTAACACAAACCCAGAAAGTCAGTGCCAATTGCAAAGCAAGAGAACCCGAAAAGGGGGACATTACACTATTGCACTTGAGGAAGAAATCACAAAAAATGGTGTTGCTTCAGCAATAGATGTGGGGGATGGTTAGTACCATGAACCTAATGGTGTCGCCGCCAATTGCCAAGAAGAAGAAATTGAAACAGAAAGACAACCTAAAGAATCTAGTTCTTCATCAAAAGTGTCTCACAGACCCAAAGTTTGTGCTGATGAAATGTGTATCAGAACTAATTATGAGGTATGTTGGTTTTTCGCTGTCCCTGAATGTGAAAAAACCTATGTTACATGGGGACGCATCCCCTGCCCCAAAACCCCCTGTCCCCGTCCCCTGCCGTCCTGAGGACGGGGGGACGCAAAGGGGAGATCCCCCTGCCGTCCCCGAAAAATGCAAAATCCATCGAAAACGCCAGGAAACGTTTCCTTCACTTTGGGGACATTTCCCCGTCCCCAATATAGATTGGGGACAGATTGGGGACGTTTCCTCGTCCCCAATACGAATTGGGGATGAATTGGGGACGGCTAGCCGTCCCCTACGGGCTGCAAGTCAAAATATATTAAAAAATGATTTTTTAAAGGTTTAGTTCCTTCGCGCGGGACCCACCAACTATTTAATGTTTTAATTGTTTGGGCTAAAGTCTGAAAAAGACTAAATATTAAATCTTTTAGTTCCACTCTTGCCAGAGGATGATAGTGACTCAGATAGTTCTGAGTCTTTGGATATTCATAGCCTGAATGAGGCTTAATTTCATAGACTATTGTATTTAATATTTTGATTTTCATGTTTGAACTTTGAGACTTCTGGATACATGTTTGAGACATTTGGATATTTCATATTGATAGACCATGGTTTTATTGATGTTTGATACTGTTGTGATAAATTTTATAATGCTTTAATGACATTTCTTATGCTGTTATAGTACTACTCTCATGATTTACTTACATATTGATATTGTTGTTATCAATTATTAATTTATTGACATATCTATCTCTCTTTCCCTCTCTCTCTCTCTAATATATTAATAAATTTTGAAAAAATCATATATATATATATGTGTGTGTGTGTATTTTGTACGTCGTCGTCCCCTAAAAATTGCCCCTTAGGAAACGTCTTGGAAACGTGTCCCCTGCCGTCCCCCCATCCCCGTTCCCAACAGGCCGTGGAACATAGGAAAAAACTGAATATGAGGTCCTCATTCAAGATGAAGATGTGACCTTCTACATTGGAGATATTGTACCTAGAGTCGAATGTTTCACTTGGGACCAACATACCAAAGGATGTTGTTGAGCAGCAACACGTGTCAAGAAAGTAATTCTCTTGTTGCTCAAATTAACAATATGCCAGAGTTTCAAAGATTTTTGTTTCATGTGCATGAGGAAGAGCTTCCTTGTGCAAATCAATAGGCAGACATGGCATACTTTTCATCACCATGTGAGCTAGAGACATTCTCATTTGCCTTTAGCTCATGTCATAAAGAGATCAACTGTTACAGAAGCAGTGTGCCTATGGGTGGGAAAGGTGTCTTTTCCCTTGCAAGTGGCGTTTGTTTTGTTGCTGACCCACTTCCAAAAAAATTATCCCTATTGTTGTAACTTGTATGTATGCTTAATGCATCATTGGATGAGTCAAGCACTTATGTTTTGTGGCTGCCCTACAATGGCAAAGTTTGTGGTGAGTTGAATCTTCACTACATGGGCACTAAGTATGGCTTGATGTGCGCAAACAATAAACTTCAATGGTTGCATTTGGCTAATGAGTGCAGCTATGGTCTGAAGGAGATCAACTCCTTCAAAATGTTTGTCTTTGACAGAGGCAAGATATGGCAGCTGACTTCCATGTTTGTAAATCTTTGTACATATTAGATTAGTTTTTCTTGTTTTCCAAGAAGTATTGTTGCACACTCTGCATTCTCATTAGGAGAATGTATGATCTAGATCCTTTGTTTGTCTCCCACCAAATGCATTTTGCACATTTCCAGTTTTGTTGTGCTGAGACAAACCCTATTACAATTGTTGTTACCCTTGACTCGATGCCCAATGGACTAATAAGCCTTTTGGGTCCCATGATTAGCAGGCAATCATCTCACAAAAGTCACCAAAATGTTGTCACTTTGTGTCCCCCCTTGTTTTGCCAATGACAATAACTGATCTGAGATATTTAGTGTGGGTTATCATGTCAAAGTGTGCTATTTGGTGTGTGTTCCCTTCTTGTGTCTTTTGCCCATTCTCCAAAATCAGAAAATTGGTTAAGTATAATGCGGTCAACGGTTCCATACGAACTAAGAACCATTGGTTCCCGATTCCCATGGAACCCCAAATAAAGGAATGGGAAGGCGAAAGGAGATGTGCATAGTGCAGGCTCCGGCTGGGATCAATAGTCTTGACAAGTTCCTATTGTGGTTGAAAGCGCCAACAAGAAGGAAAAGGCAAAGCCCACTTTGCTTCTTTGCAGCATGTAAAGGCCCGATTGTGTTGTGTCTTCCACCCGCTCCACCCTCTCATGTTGATAACAAAGGCTCCATTTTTCCTCCTACCCTCTCCGCAACATGTTTAAGTCTGCAACTATCAAAGTCCAATCTGTCAAGGCTGGTAAGGGATTTTCAATATTGAGGAAGAACAATGGCTACCCGTGCTTATTGTTTTGCTATAGACCCGTCCTTTTACTAGAGCCAATTCCTTGCCTCCCTTATGTAGCATATTTTATGGGTACCCCTGCAGGATTCTTCAATGCTAAGGACACATGCCTGCAGTTTCTAACATTCTCGATCACCATTTTGCTTCTACGATGAAGTATATAGGCTGTTAAGCCTCATTTGTAAAAGTCTTCTTCCTTTTGTTTTCTTTTCAAGAGTTCTGCAACTCTGCAACTCTTCTTTTGTAAACAGGCTCCATGCCTTTGTATTAATGAAGATTGTTATTTTACCTTCTCTCACTTCGAATGTGTTGTGCAAATCCTCTTGCCTTTATATTTTGCATGAATGTTTCTATGTTTTCTAGGGTTGTATGCTGTGTTAAATATGTTTGAAGAAGCTTACTGTGGAAAAAATTGTCCCTCTTGGTGTATGTTAAACCCTAACCTCTATGTCATTCTCTCAGAACTAGCATAATCAGAGAGTTGTGTGAGTTTTTTTGGCAGTATAGATTAACTCATTCTGCTGTAGCGAGTTGGAAGAAACACCATTAATCTAGGTGCATCACCAGCCTTTCCCTTTTATCAGTTCATGTATTTCTTCTTCCCCTTTTCCTTGAGAAATCAGTAGGATGGGTTCAGCTTTAGGGTTATCCAGTGTTGGGTTTGATCAGCGCTTTGCATCTAGGTTAGAGAGGGAACCAGCCCTTCATCTAGAGGTTTGGCTTCATTTAGCAAGGTCCCACACCTCGAAGCCATTCCCATGTTTTCACTGAGCAATTGAATTTATCATTCAACAGAGGGTGCAGTTCAGATTGATAACAGGTACAACAGGTAAACGGTATATTTTCATAATCTAATAGTTGCTCACTACTCATTGATGTGTGAGATTAGAAGAATGTACTCTCCCATGGTGTTACCTATTCTTCTTAGAGTTGCCTCTCGCCAGAACTTACTGAGTAGTGGATTCAGCATTGTCCAAGGACTATAATGGGAAGCCCTTCCATTGGACTGAAGGTTATTATCCAGGGTTTCATAACCAAGCCTGATTTAATAAGGAATCAAGGAACTCCATGGAAAACAACATCTTTCTCAGCCTCGAAAGCAAATATCTCTGAGAAGTGACATTTTGATATCATCAATGCGTGGTTTTAACCAGTTCATTTGCAGTTCACACAGACCCATATCCTGAAGGTTTTGGCTCTTGGATAGGAGCACATGAATCTGCAGATTGGTTAAGTACCATAGGTGATATTCCACCTCTTCAGAAGGTCAATGAACGTTTGGAGGGTTCTCCATCTTCTGGTACTACCCATTGGCCTTTTCAGCTGAAACATTAGGCTGACCTACTGTCTTATTAGCATGCTGCTGCAAGAATCTTAGCAAAACATCCGTGGATATATACAAATCTTCTTTAGCCACTGCAGCAATGAAGGAAAGATGTGGCACATGGAATAGTCATAATATCCTCTCTTAAGAATCTATAGGCCGATCCGATATTGTTTGAGTTTAGGTTTAGAGTATTTAAGAAAGAAGATAGTCTAGAAGAGGGTAAGGATTTTGAGATGGAGAGATTCATACATGAGAGCTCATTTAGTATGAAAATGTAAATAACAATGCTTTTTCAATTTTCGATATTCATTTTAAAATTTTCCATGTGAGTATGTGAAGCAGGCCATAAAACTACATCAACCTATACGAACAAACTACTCTGATACGAATTGACCCTCAAACAATTGAATTCAATCCAAATCACCCAGATAAAAGCAATTAAAACAAAACCAAAAAAGCATACTAACCTGGATCATGGCACTTGGTTCCTGCCCAGATTGAAGAAGCTGAGCCAGATCCCTCCTCATCTGTTTCAAATGCAAATCTTTCTTGTTCTTTAGCAGCTTTATACGAGCGATCGCAAGCCTCAGAGTAGTCTTGCTGCTCAACACGCCCAAAAACAAGCATTTTATATTAAATCATATGCTAGGAAAGAGAGAAAAAAATGAAATTAATTTCTACAAATGACAAGAAACAGATTTAAGGTCGTATTGCTTGTTTAACAAGCCACTTTTCCATCACAAAAAAAAAAAAAAAAAACCAATACAATTAGCAAAGACTGGTAATGATCTGAAATCAATTTCAAGCCACTTAGAAGCAGAATTGATTCACACATCCAATTGTATTAAATTGCTTTCAGTTTGGTTTCGGTCGTTTACCATGGCCTGAATACAATTTGCCAACAAACCTATCTATGGAAATTTTAAAAAGAGAACATATAAAAACAACAAACTGGGTATTCCATGCACAGCACAATTCATAAAGGGAAAGCAAAATTCATAAACAATCAATCGGGCATTCCTTGAGCATAGCATTCTTCTTACCATTTTGCAGGCTTGAATGTTTTCCCGAACATTAGTGCCTGTAGAGGTGAATTAGTGGAATGGTTTTTGATTTTTGGGTGGTTCTTGCGAATGAGCCGCCTGGTTACGAAGGTCTGATTAGGGAAATGAGAGGAACATTTAATGATATAAGTGAGAGGAACATTTAATGTCAATTTGTCCAAATAGTAACTCCAATGGTATGTCTTTTCTCAATAAAGTGATCAGTCCTGCTCTTTCTTCTGTTTTTTAATTGGAAAAAAAGTCGTGCTTTTTTTTCTTTTTTAAGAAACAGATTCGGGGTAATTTGGGCGTGGTAATTTTGGTGCACATATTATATTAGGGGAAGAAGACTGAGCAAGTTTAGGGTTTAGGGTTTAGGGTTTAGGGTTAGTATTTCGTTTTCGTGGATTATGTTGAAATGTAGCACACGTTCTTTGACAATTTTTGTTTTATATTGTTGAAGTTTTATAAAATTTTATGAACATTTTCTTTGGCTTGCAGTTTTTTAAAAATTTATGGACATTTTCTTTAGCTTTTAATGTTTATTTAGGAATTGAATTTTAACAAAATTAAAAAAAATATATGAAATGAAATGAAAGATTTAATAATGTTTACAAAATAAATAGTTTATGAGATTAAGAGTCATATTTAAATGTTTGTTATCTGTAGGAATTGTTTAATTTGTTTTAATGAAATTTTGATATCTTTTTTAATATTAGATCTTTTATTGTGAATCTTGATCAAAAAGTTTGTTGTTCTTCCTACCTTCCTCAAACAACGCAATTAGGTTGTCTACTTTCAAGGTGTATTCACGCAATTAGGTTGTCTACTTTCAAGGTGTATTCATACTTGATACAAATGTTATTATTGGTAGCACACTCCATGATGTATCGCCATTTTGTCTCTATCGTTCCCTTGTTATAAAATACACATGTTATCATTTCTCACTCCTTAAATATTGTCTACTTATTAATTGTACATATAAAATGAAAGTTAATCCTTAAATTGACCGTGCATACATACATAAAGTTTAGTATATAAAACATTTTTATGTGTGAAATTATGTTTTAACATAATTATTTTCAAAAAAGATCATGTTCTAGAAAGATATATTTATGAAACTGGTTTACTAAATTATGAACAAGTTATTTTTTCTATGATGTTATCATTATGATTGATGTTATAATAATGATTTTTTGAAATGTTAAGACTTTAAAATATATTAGGTGGTGACTTTTGAATTAGAAAATTGATCATTAAATTTTTTTATTAATTTTGTGACAAAAAATAATTTAAGATGATTATAAAATTGAATAATATTATGTAAAGAAAAACATTTTAAATTTTGTAATCTAAAAAATAATTTGTCTTTCTCAATACTCTTAAATATGAAAAATTAAAATCAATGAAATTTTAAATAATATATTAATGTTTACAATTAAATCAAAACAACTTTTAAAATATAAAATATCTTATTTTCAATATTATAATAACAAACATACTAATTTTCATTAGTATAAATGAGTATTTTCACCCAAAGCAATTGTTTAGATATAAAAGTAAAAGATTTTGAAGGTTTTGAAATATAGAGATGTGTCTAAACAAGCAAGGAATCCCACTCACATAAAGGAAAGAAGCCCCTCCAATTAATGCATACTTGAGGTATCTAATTTGGTCACGATTTCACACAATTTAACCTTGGAACTTCTATTATCTAAATTTAAAAGTCAGCAAGTAGTCAATATTTAATCCCATGGTATGGCCTTGCCATTAAATCTTAGGTTAAATCAGAAATGAAAATGTAATCTTAAAGAAAGAAAAGATATGGAGAAGATTAAATATTCAAATATGGAGATTGAAATCAAATTTTGGTGTGGAAAATTTTACACTTCAAATTGTTTGTGACAAGTTGAACTACATGGTGGTGCAAACAGTTAAATCCTTTTTGTTAGCATAGTGAAATTTTGAAGCATGTTTTTTGGGATTGTTCATGGGCTAAAAGAAAATGGAATGTTATTTTTAAATTCCTTGATATTTTTTAGCATACATTAAACTAAAAAAAAGTTATTTTGGGCTTTGGCCTTCAAAAAAATGTTGTGATTGATTCAATGAGACATACCATTTTAATTAATAAATGGAAAAGTAGACATTTATTAGTTTTTTCAAAACATAATATTCATCAAGAAGGGGAAATTTTAAATTTTTACTCTAATATCATTTTCCAAATGGTCTTTTTGTGCTCTCAATTGCAAGGGGTCCAAAAGAGAATGCAAAGATTTACAACCACTTGAACAAGATAAAGTTTCAATTGTTGCAGTTACATGAAAATGATACCTTGTGCTCCAAACAGTTGCAATGTATGATAAAATTCAGAATCTAAGACAACTTCTTTGTGTTGTATGGGGTCTCTTCTTCTTATCTCGGGCTTGTTATGGGATTTATAGGACTATTGGTATTATTATAATTGATTTTACTTGTATGACAACCTATTTCTATGTAACTTTATTGCATTGTTTCAATACAAAAAAAAACTTTTATATACAGGCTCAAACCAAAGGTCAACATTCCTTATTCGTAAAAGTCAAGCAAATTACAAGTCAAAATACTAATCAACAAAATTAAATGAAAGAGGTTAAAAGTTACCTAGTCAATCTCTTGAATATGGATTGTTTTGGAAGATTTCTAGTATTATGAAAATATCAGAGTCGGGGATAAAAACAAGTAAATATATTGATAATAATTTATTTGGATTTAAATGTGAAATTAATTGTCTATTTTTTTTAATTTTAATTTTAAATATACTTAATACGATGTGTAGGGTTTAAGAGAATTTATTTGGTGTTTTATTTATATTTTTATTTGGTTGTTTTTATATTTAAATTGTTTTGGTTTAATATTTTTATAAATATTTGGTATTTATGTCTAATAAAGGTTTTAGAATAGGATAGTGGACAATTTAAATGTATGTGAATGATGAGTGTGAGGATGGCAGGTGTACAAGGAGAAAAGATATCAAGACAAGTTTTGACCACCAAATCAAAATGTGTTATGATTGATTGCTCTTTTGCTTGATACTTTGTATGATTAGAATGAATTTATTGAATGTCTTTAAATACTAGCATATAACGTCAAATTACACCAAATGCATTTTTATTTAGCTCAAGACAAGAGGTGAATAGGGATAGTCAACCAAATTTGAATCTTAAAATGGAAGGGGAAAAATTCGTGATTACAGTGTCACCTCTAGAATTGTGAACTTGTCGGAGAATAGACTAACAATTGAGTTTAGGTGACAACAAATATATGAGATCGGTGCACAGATGAGTTTTATAATTGAGTAGATAAGATGAATATATCAAAATATGTATAAAAAGATATAAATAGAGCTAAATGTTTAAGGTTATGTATATATTGAAATAAACAAACCCACATAAAATTGCATCATTTATCATTACATATAATTAAAACATTTGTTTCAAACTCATCAACACAAAACTTAACAAAAATAATATAAATATATAAATTTCATTAAAATGTATTTAATTATATGTAAATTTAATATTTAAACCTATAATTCCAAACTATGTGGTGAGTTGGACAACTATATATGCCATAAAAAAAATATTTTCTGCACTAAAAATTATTATTAAGTAATTATAAGCAACCGACGGATATCTTTATGAATGAATTGATGAACAAATTAAAACATTTTGGCAAGGAGGAATTGTCTGTAATGATGACGTGACAAACAAGAAAGTCAAAAAGCGTGTTAAAATAATTGAACGTGAGGAGTGAATGGGCACGTTCCACTTGTCATTTAGTCAAAGGTTTTACTTAGTCATTAAAAAACCGAGGCGCGTAAAATAGTCTTTGAGAATTTGTCTTCATAAAACCGTGTTTGATTTTGATGTGTATTGACTATGTCTTGCCCTAGATTTATGTCCAAGGCAAAAAAATATGTTGTAATAAAAGATTAAATAAGTGTATGATTGTATTTTAAAAATTTAAAATTTAAAATTAAAAAATAATGATATTAATATTTTCTTCAATGTTCGATGATATTATAGTATTGTCATCATTGTTGTATGATTTTTGTAGATCTTAGTTTCTTAATTTTAATTACATCTCTAGTCGAAAGATTAATTTTAATTATATCTTTAGTAAAAAAAAACGAGTTCATTATCAAATAGTTAAAATTGAGCTTTGTTTAAGTCTAATTGTGTTAAATACATATTCAATATAATAATATAAGCATGTACCAAGTCTAACAATAATGTGAACAATGTCTTGTATGCAACAGTACTAAGTTTTTGTCTTTTTTTCTAGAAAGGATTGTATCTAAAATAAAGTATGCCAATGGATATCTTAACCTAGCGCATTGTTACTCATAAAGGCCTAAATTTTGCAACTAGATTTCAAGGCCGCAAATACCACTTCATAACTTTTAAGAAGTCCCAAATATTTGGTAGTTTGACATAGAGACACCTGCAAATATACAAGTGTAAAATGGATGGTGAGGTCAATAGAAAATCCATTAGATGAATAAATAGATGAGATCAATAAAATGAGGCAGCATAAATTACCAATAAGTGTCATTGAGTTTCACAAAGTAGATTCAAGAACATGATCTTTCAAGTGCAAAGGAGAATTGCGAACACAATCTTATAATTCTAAAGCATGATTGAGAACATTATCTTACAATGTTAAAACGAGATCGAGAATATAATATTACAATGGTAAAGTGGGCTAAAGAAAAGAATTTTGCAATGGCACAATAGAATCAAGAAATTGATCTTATAATGACAAAGTAGGCTCAAGAACACAATCTTATAATATTAAAGAAATCTTGTATGACAAAAGAATATTTTAACTATGTAAATTAAATATTTATTTGTGATGCATCTTTAGAGATGTGTTTAACCACATTAAATATTCTTTTGGGTCTACTTATAAAGATATATGAAACACTGGTTAGATATTTTATGTGTTGGATTGCACATTGAAAAATATTTAATATTGAAAAAATTTAGTACCAAAAAGTAAATATTAGGATCAATGGTTTTGTGCACTCATTGTTTTGAGACACATGGTTTTGTCAATACTAGTGTTGTATTTGTGTGATCTTGAATCTATAAAAGCAAGAACATGTTTAGTAATTGGGATTGGCTATCATAACCTTTGAGGTCGGTTGTCATTTGTATTAAACTCTCTTGTAGCATGCATATATGAAGCATGACATGGGATGTGTGGTTGCATGGTTACACATTATGCTTGGACACATGGAGGATGAATTTTATGATCTTGATAGAAATATTCATGGAGACTCTATAATTCTATTATAATGTTGTATTGGTGAATGATACATTTTGTGTATATACCTTTGGAGGCTAGCTTTCCCTCTTGAGGGTTTTTCCAAAGTATATGTTATGTAATCTCATGGTATATATTTTATATTTACATTATGATTATTCTATAAGCTTGTATGCATTTTTTTCTCTCGTAGGATTATATAGTAAAAGGGTTGATTAAACTAGTAATTTCCTAACAATTGGTATCAAACTTGTGGTTATGGCTAAGAGAGGTGAGAGATCCATATTTTTGTGTGACCTTTGTTCGAGCAAATCTGATGCAAAGTTAAGGTCATGGCAACATTGAAGGGATTTCAAATATTTCAAGGTATGAGATTGTTATACAATATAAACACCTAAAATATTCCCTAGTCATCCATCACCTAACCCTAATAGGTTAATTCCATCATTTAGACCTAATCATCCTCACCTAATCTCGATCAACCAATATCATCACTCAATCTAGTAGCCATCATCTAGTCCTAATCAAGTTCCCATTACCTAATCTTTATCGACCAACATCATCACCTAGGATATGTCCCCCTTTATTATCACTTAATTTAATTAATCATCTTTGTCTTCATAAAACCGTGTTTGATTTTGATGTGTATTGACTATGTCTTACCCTAGATTTATGTCCAAGGCAAAAAAATATGTTGTAATAAAAGATTAAATAAGTGTATGATTGTATTTTAAAAATTTAAAATTTAAAATTTAAAAATAATGATATTAATATTTTCTTCAATGTTCGATGATATTATAGTATTGTCATCATTGTTGTATGATTTTTGTAGATCTTAGTTTCTTAATTTTAATTACATCTCTAGTCGAAAGATTAATTTTAATTATATCTTTAGTCAAAAAAAATGAGCTCATTATCAAAAAGTTAAAATTGAGCTTTGTTTAAGTCTAATTGTTTTAAATACATGTTCAATATAATAATATAAGCATGTACCAAGTCTAAGAATAATGTGAACAATGTCTTGTATGCAACAATACTAAGTTTTTGTCTTTTTTTCTAGAAAGGATTGTATCTAAAATAAAGTATGCCAGTGGATATCTTAACCTAGCGCATTGTTACTCATAAAGGCCTAAATTCTGCAACTAGATTTCAAGGCCACAAATACCACTTCATAACTTTTAAGAAGTCCCAAATATTTGGTATTTTGACATAGAGACACCTGTAAATATACAAGTGTAAAATGGATGGTGAGGTCAATAGAAAATCCATTAGATGAATAAATAGATGAGATCAATAAAATGAGGCAGCATAAATTACCAATAAGTGTCATTGAGTTTCACAAAGTAGATTCAAGAACATGATATTTCAAGTGCAAAGGAGAATTGTGAACACAATCTTATAATTCTAAAGCATGATTGAGAACATTATCTTACAATGTTAAAACAAGATCGAGAATATAATATTGCAATGGTAAAGTGGGCTAAAGAAAATAATTTTGTAATGGTACAATAGAATCAAGAAATTGATCTTATAATGACAAAGTAGGCTCAAGAACACAATCTTATAATATTAAAGAAATCTTGTATGACAAAATAATATTTTAACTATGTAAAATAAATATTTATTTGTGATGCATCTTTAGAGATGTGTTTATCCACATTAAATATTCTTTTGTGTCTACTTATAAAGATATATGAAACACTGGTTAGATATTTTATGTGTTGAATTGCACATTGAAAAATATTTAATATTGAAAAAATTTAGTACCAAAAAGTAAATATTAGGATCAATGGTTTTGTGCACTCATTCTTTTGAGACACATGGTTTTGTCAATACTAGTGTTGTATTTGTGTGATCTTGAATCTATAAAAGCAAGAACATGTTTAGTAATTGGGATTGGCTATCATAACCTTTGAGGTTGGTTGTCATTTGTATTAAACTCTCTTGTAGCATGCATATATGAAGCATGACATGGGATGTGTGGTTGCATGGTTACACATTATGCCTGGACACATGAAGGATGAATTGCATGATCTCGATAGAAATATTCATGGAGACTCTATAATTCTATTATAATGTTGTATTGGTGAATGATACATTTTGCGTGGATACCTTTGGAGGCTAGCTTTCCCTCTTGAGGGTTTTTCCAAAGTATATGTTATGTAATCTCATGGTATATATTTTATCTTCACGTTATGATTATTCTATAAGCTTGTATGCATATTTTTCTCTCGTAGGATTATTTAGTAAAAGGGTTGATTAACCTAGTAATTTCCTAACAAGTGGTATCAAACTTGTGGTTATGGCTAAGAGAGGTGAGAGATCCATATTTTTGTGTGACCTTTGTTCGAGCAAACATGATGCAAAGTTAAGGTCATGGCAACATTGAATGGATTTCAAATATTTCAAGGTATGAGATTTTTATACAATATAAACACCTGAAATATTCCCTAGTCATCCATCATCTAACCCTAATAGGTTAATTCCATCATTTAGACCTAATCATCCTCACCTAATCTCGATCAACCAATATCATCACTCAATCTAGTACCCATCATCTAGTCCTAATCAAGTTCCCATTACCTAATCTTAATTTTATCACTTAATTTAATTAATCATCTTTTTCCATCTCCTCGCAATAAATTTTAATAAATAATTATAGATAATATAATTAAATAATATTATTATTGAATTAGTCTTATATTCCCTAAACACATTCCAAGAATAATAGGCACCTATGAACACATGTCCTTATGGTTCCATTATTCTCTCAACACATTACAAGAATAAAGGGGACCTAAGAACACTTGTCCTTATGGTCCCCTTATTCCCTTAACACAACCCAAAGTTATAGCCTTCTTAGGTGCACATGTCCCTAATTTCCCTCATTGCTCACACATACTTACTAGATTTGGAAAGTTAATCCTAACCATTAACAATCTAACCACCTTCATCTCCACCCTCCATCTTCTCCTTGATCTTATAGAATTCCTCTCAACCATTCTCCACCCTTGATCTCACAATCAAATCTTGACCATCCATTTCTTCTCCCAAAATCCTATAAATTCATGCACTTTATCCTTCATTTCACATCAATCATCATGTATGCTAAGTATATGTTATCAAATTGGTGTTCTTCAATCAAGGAGCATCCACATCCCAATGTCATTGGAGCAAATCAAGTCACAATGGAGGTCATGGTAGCATTTCAAGTTGGCTTTTGATGTTATTGTCTTGATTTGATCTCTTTTGTGAGCTCTATCTAGAGGTTTTGCATGTTTTGAAATAGGATTTTGCATGCTTGTTCATTCCTATTTGCATTTCAAATCTTAGCATTACATTTTAATGACTTTTATTGGTTCATACATCTTTATCTCACTCCATTTGCATGCTTGTGTGTCTTTTTGTTGATACAAAAGGAAATTTAACTGAATTTATTTAATTCCATGAACTCAATGGCGAGCTCAGATTTGTACCAAAAATCTTCAAAATCAACTTGTAATAGAAACCAATAGAGAGGAAACCTCCAAATATGCTATTTCTTTCAAGTTTTTATAATTCTCCAGGTTATCATATGATGCAAGAGAAGAGCATACTCGAATTTACTAGATTCACTGAGATCTTCAATCTAGCAACATGTCACATATAAAAATACTCTTAGATTTGAGGAGTTTGCAAATCTGAAACTTTAATACCATGTAGGAGTTGAAAATTAGCTCACACTCCATGATCACCTACAAAATAAAAGATAACCTTCTACAAGAGAGTATGACAAGATAAAATATTGCTTAATATGATATAAAACAAATGTAGAAGAGCCTTGCTTATATAAACAAGGTGAAATATAGGGTTGGATAAGATTATGACGTGTGCCTTAATCCTATATAAGAGACTATAGACACTCAAAATTTGTCCTCATAATTATCTTATTTTTCGTCTATTAATTAAATAGATATTGTTATCTCTTTAATTAATTCATTTAATATCTTTCTTCCATTCATTCATTAATTCATTTAAATCATAACCATATTATAAGCATTTAACCATTTGCATAATCAACCATTTATCCATAAATCATTTCATATTGTTCCATTTGCACAATCATTAAATTATCCATGCATTAAAATCATTAAATCATTCATCTAAATTCATAAATCATTAAATCATTTAGTCTTTACCCAATTACATATTTCATTAAACCATTTGCATACATAAACCCATTTAAATCATTCATTAATTCACAAATACATCTTCATCCTAAGCTTTTAACCTACATTATATAATAAAATCCATCCATTATCTCTCTCTCATTTCAATTAATTGCAATATGCATTTTCCCACTTCAATCATTTATCCCACATTCTTCTTGAAATCCAAATCTTTCTCATGGGGACATCTATAAAAGCCCTTATTCTCACCAAAAAGCATACACATTTAGACATTATCAATCTTCTTTTCCATTCATCACAGCTTCATGTTGCACTTGTGCTCATAAAAATCTGAGAGCATCAAATGCATAAATCAAGATCATGGTGAAATAGGAAAATAATGGAGTTGATTTTCTTTTGAAGGCATTTGCTTTAGTTTTTGCATAGTTTAGTTTTCATTTTGGAGGTGTTTTTATTTAAGAATTGCTTCATTGATGATATTCTAAAATTTTGATTTGAATTTATAGATTAAATCAGTTTTTCAAATTTTCAGCATAAACAAAATGGTGAATCTGATGGGTTTCCCCAACCGCAGTTTTTCAATTTATACACCTCACGCTCAAGACATTGGCACCCATCATAAGTCTAGATTACATCAAAATAAGCCTAAGTATCCTAGTCCATCAAAACTTCCATCTATCCTAGGTCCTTATCCTAGTCCATCAAAACTTTCATCTATCCTAGGTCCTTATCCAAATCCATCAAAACTTCCATCTATCCTAGGTTCGTATCCTAGTCCATCAAACCTTCCATATATCCTTGGTCCTTATCATCCAAACCCTAGTTCATAAACCCTTCCATCCATATTGGGGCCCTACATCCCTCCATCTCCTATTCATCAAGAACAACAAAGGTACACATCCTTGATGCCCTCTCAAAATTCTACCTACATTAAACCATCCATAATACCTCCATATCATTCATCTCCATCCACCTATCACATTGCTCTTGGAAGCAATTTGGGTGCCAAATGTCAAAAGCTTCCATATCAAAATCCATGTATATCAAAGGATCAACATATCTCCTCAAAGAGACATGCAAAAATAAAACAAAATCTGATCCAAAGTTGAAAGAAAAAAATTCAAAGGCCATAAAGGCCCATAAGTCAAAAAGAAAAATTTCTAAGGCCACAAAGGTCTATAAAGCAAAAAGAAAAATTTCAAAGGCCACAAAGCAAAAATCAAAGTCTAAAGCTATGTGGATTCCTAAAAGTCTCATAGAAGCACTAAAATCTAAATTGGCATCCAAATTTGCTAATCCAAAAGCTTCCTCCAATCATCCATCTAAAAACCTATCACCTTCCAAATCCATTTTCCTTCCATCACTCCACCACCCTTCAAGGTGTGTGTCAATGTTGATCTTGCCATCCTTTTCATATAACCATCAACAAGAATTCCAACCTCCTATCCATTATCCAACATTCATCCCACGTTACCCTCCTTTAATCCAAACCTTTTCACAAGTCCTTAGCTTCTTCCATCATACCATTAATCTACCAACGTTTATGAGTCTAATCCATATTGCCACAGTTTATGAGGGCACATATTTGAGGGATATTAGTTATCGAACTTGATGCTTGAGTCCTTCATCCATATCCTTCCATTTTCATTTATCCCTGTCCATATCCTATCTTCCATATTCCTCTTGCACTTTACACTTGGGGGAAAGTTTCATCCATCCTGTAATTCATATTCATAATCCTCTTTACATTCATCCTTTACCTTTCCACCTTTGATCTTGACAAGGTTAAGGATCTTCTTGAAACGTCATACATTTTATCCTATACACCTTATCCATATTCCACCATCCTATCTAAATGCATCCTTTCTTCCCTTCCTTGGTCTTGATGAGGAATAGGGGCAAAATACTTACGCATTGTGTCCATATCTTATCGATCTTGATCATCCTATTCATTATCCTTGTCCTTGCATTCCTCCATTCCATATCTCCTAGCTTATCAAAATACATGTCCCATGATTAAATTACCTCCAACACTAGCCACCATGTCCCTTTGCAACCTTGAATCTTATCATGCAAATCATATTTGAGCCTAGCTGAAAAACATTATTCAATCCTCATATCTTTTGTCAATTAATCATCAAACAATCATCAATCTTATTGTACTTAGATGAATCAGTGATCCTAAGTACTTACCATCATGCATTATGGAATTGATCATTCTTGGCATCCAATCAACCAACCATTATCATCTTTTGACAAAAGATATGTTGCTTGTGTGACATGTTTTGTAGCGAATATTTCCTTTTGATCTAGCATTTATCTATGGTTGCACTACCTCTAGTGTGGGGCATCTATTTTATTCAACCAAGCCTATATCACATTTCATTTCATTCCCCCTTTAAAACTTGAAAAAATCCAAAAAAAATCATAAAATGTCTTGAAAAAATTCAAAAAAATCATAAAACGTCCTAAAAAATTCAAAAACAAAAAAATCAAAAATTCCAAAGACCAATGACACTTTTAGATCATCACATCGATTTTCACTTCAACAAAATCAAACCATGCTAAGATTGACAACCAAGCAAAAATGATAACATACCTATCAAATCCAACCAAAATGCATAAACTGTAACAAGAATCAGATTTATATCGAATCATGATGCCTACTTGTTTGTTGATCTTTGATTGATTTATGCTTTTTATCTTTGACGGCATGTCTTTTAGCTTCTCCAGGATGTCTTGGATTAGAGAGGTGAGGATGGGGCATGTTTACTTGTTTGTTGTTTGTGGATTGTTTCTTATTCATAGGAAGACTCGTCTTAAGACATGGTTGTCTAAAACCATCAAGGACCTATGAGTCTATTGTGGATGAGAGCATTCCTTGTCTAATAGTGTCTTCCATGCAATAAGTATTTAGGTCATCTAAGGTCCTTATACCTAGATGCTTATACTTTACTGCTAAATAAAAATGCAAACAGTATTTTGGTCGTCTAGATGTTCATGTTATCTAGATGCTTATACTAATTTACAACATAATAAGCTCAATGATGATAAAATCACTTAAAAGGCACGAGAAGCTTCATCACCACCATTTCCTTAATATCTCTTTCTCATCTATCATTTCTTCCATCATCCATTTCCTTCATCATTTCATTTTCTCCATGCCCCTTATTTCAAAGAATGATTAATTGGTTTATCTAACTGATACCTATCTTTTAATCCAAATCAATCAATATGCTCCTTGATCACTCAATCATTGTATCAATCATTGTTTTGTGCTAACATCAATCTCAATAAGCTTAATCAGCTTATCAACTTGGCTATATTGATCATTTCCATCAATTGTTCAGTTACGCCTATCAACTGTGCATTTCCATCAAATGTACATTACCGCTTTATCACTTGTGCAATATCAAGTATCTAATCATTTTCTAGACATCTATCGAGAGATTAATCTTCTTACAATATGTTTGATCAATCTCTCGAGGGGGCATATCATTCTTATCATAATCCTTTCCAGGATATCCCTGGGGCATGTATCAGTTAATCACTTTTTCTTTGAAACAACGCGACAGGCTACATTGTCTCAAAGAGGGGCAAAATGTAGACACTCAAAATTTGTCCTCATAATTATCCTATTTTTTGTCTATTAATTAAATAGATATTGTTATCTCTTTAATTAATTCATTTAATATCTTTCTTCCATTCATTCATTAATTCATTTAAATCATAACCATGTTATAAGCATTTAACCATTTGCATAATCAACCATTTATCCATAAATTATTGCTCCATTTGCACAATCATTAAATTATCCATGCATTAAAATCATTAAATCATTCATCTAAATTCATAAATCATTTAATCATTTAATCTTTATCCAATTTCATATTTCATTAAACCATTTGCATACATAAACCCATTTAAATCATTCATTAATTCACAAATACATCTTCATCCTAAGCTTTTAACCTACATTATATAATAAAATCCATCCATTATCTCTCTCATTTCAATTAATTTCAATTAATTGCAATATGCATTTTCCCACTTCAATCATTTATCCCACATTCTTCTTGAAATCCAGATATTTCTCATGAGGACATCTATAAAATCCTTTATTCTCACCAAAAAGCATACACATTCAAGCATTATCAATCTTCTTTTCTGTTCATCACAGCTTCTTGTTGCACTTGTGCTCATAAAAATCTAAGAGCATCAAATGCATAAATCAAGATCATGGTGAAATAGGAAAACAATGGAATTGATTTTCTTTTGAAGGCATTTTCTTTAGTTTTTGCATAGTTTAGTTTTCATTTTGTAGGTGTTTTTATCTAAGAAATGCTTCATTGATGATATGCTGAAATTTTGATTTGAATTTATAGATGAAATCAATTTTTCAATTTTATAGACTTAAGATGGGGGAGCCCGTGTGGCCAAGCTTTTGGATTCATCCGCTAAGAATAAGTGTGGTTGGGGAAACCCACGTGGAATCTAGCAAATATAGTCCTTGCCAACCTTAGGATTTGTGCTTGTATGGTTAAAACCAAACATTCTATTTGCTTGTGTCTTGTGTGCGTGTTTAAAACAAATCTTAAACAAGCATCATCACCTATCACAACCTTTGCATTCCATAACCTTCATCCATCATAATAATCATCCCTAAACCATCTATAACCTTCCCAAAATTTCACTAATCATCCTATAACACCTCAAAACATTCCCACAACCATCAACCAAACATGTCTAACCGCTATCCTCCATATTCATCCCCGACCTATGAATGAAACCAAAGGATTGAATATCTTGACCATCGTTTGAAAGAGCTTGAAAAACAACTTGAATCCCAACATTTGAATGAAGTGATGCAATCATCTCATAAGCCTTTATCCTCACCCAAAACTACATCATCCAAGTTCAATGTCCATGACTTTCTACAAAGGCTAAATGAGAAACATAAATTTATGTCCTCAAACACAAATAATTTTGAGCAATCCTACCATGTCATGCACCTATCTGCATCCCCCATAAGTCAAAATAAACCTCATGAGTCTTTTACCCAAGTTAATGATTTCATCCAACCATACTCTCTCATCATACCATCTACATCCAATGAGTCATGTCAATCTATTAGTCCAAAGCATGCTAGCATAGACTTCCCTACACATCAAGATCAAAGCATTCTTTCCACTCCATCCAATGATACCAATAATCTCCAATACTCTCCAATCTTTGACCAAGATCCCATCTCTCAAGAACCTCATGATGATCCCCTTATCTCTTTTTGTTTCATCCAAGATGACCCCCTTCCATCTCAAGAGAAAAGTATCCTTCCAAATCCTCCTTCCACATCATCTAATGAATCCATACCATCTCATGATTCCATCATATCCAATGATCAAGATATGCTTTCCACAAAATATTAGGATTCCCTTCCTTATCAAGATCAAGATATACCTCCATTCAAGGATACCCTTTCATCCCATGATGATGTCCATCCTTCTCATAATCAAGATATTCCTTTCATACCACTTCATGATGATTCCATACCTAATAAAGACCAAGCTACTCCATCCCCTACACCTCATGATCATTTTCCAAGTCAAGATCAAAGTACCCCATCATCCCCATGTCAAGATCCTATCACACATCCTAATTCCCCTCATGATCACAATCCTACACAAGAGTCTATCACCCCTATTCAAGCTATCCATTAGCCCCTTACCTATCAAATGGGTTCTCTCACTTTTATCCAAGGTGGTTTACTCGAAGATCTTGTTATTCCTTCCATATCACATCTACCTCATGATGGACTTGCATCTTGTTTCATAAATAATACATATCCTGTTGGCAAACGAATATGTCAAAGATGAACTACAAAGGCAAAGGATTAGGCATTCATGAACAAGGTATCCTAGAACCCCTTTATATCCAATAAAATCCATATTATCATGGCCTTGGCTATACACCTCACGCTCAAGACATTGACACCCATTGTAAGTCTGGATTCCATCAAAATAAACCTAAGTATCCTAGTCCATCAAAACTTCCATCTATCCTAGGTCCTTACCCTAGTGCATCAAAACTTCCATCTATCCTAGGTCCTTATCCTAGTCCATCAAACCTTCCCTCTATCCTTGGTCCTTATCAACCAAACCCTAGTTCATCAACCCTTCCATCCATATTGGGGCTCTACATCCCTCCATCTCTTATTCATCAAGAACAAGAAAGGCACACATCCTTGATTCCCTCTCAAAATTATACCTACATTAAACCATCCATAATACCTCCATATCATTCATATCCATCCACCTATCCCATTACTCTTGGAAGCAATTTAGGTGCCAAATGTCAAAAGCTTCCATATCAAAATCCACAGATATCAAAGGATCAACATATCTCCTCAAAGAGACATGCAAAAATAAAACAAAATCTGATCCAAATTCAAAAGAAAATTTTCAAAGGCCACAAAGGCCCACAAAGCAAAAAGAAAAATTTCAAAGGCTCACAAATATAAACATACGTTTGACGAAGATTTGAAATCAAAACTAATAACTAGTTTGGTGCAGGACGTGGTCAAAGGATTGTGATTTGAAATTGGGTGTATTCATTTTATTAGATCACATTTTTCAATTGGTGCTTGAAAATGAACAATTGTCTTCTCTCGCATAGGCTTAACTAGGGGGTCAATGAACACTATTTGCTATGCTTGAAATGTTAGGGACTATGCTCTCATCTTGTGCAAACTTGGTGACAAGAAACTAGACCCATCTATTTTTGTGTTTATAACCTTAGAGGGGCTTGCCTCTAAAGAGGGAACGACTCCAACCGATTTTTCGTTCGAGCTGATATATAAAAGGATGAGACTAAACTGTCAAGTCCCCATGGTATGTAGGCCCTAGCCATGCAGTGCAATTCAAAAATGGGTACCTACCTTTTATTTTAAAGGTATAAGAGCCCCTAGTAGAGTGGTTAAAGCCTTAAGTGGCTTGTTGTACGCTCGCGAGGTGCCATGTCCCCAAGTATTCACTAGAACCCTTTTGTATTAGAAGCCAAAATCCCTTCTATTTGCTAGCACAATAATAGTTGTTGTGAAGGCATCCACATTCTCGTAGTTCTTAGTAGAGGTGATCAACCTGCCATGGGAGATTTATGGGGGTTGGAAGCTTGGTTGACCTGAGAAGTGAGTGCACTGTAAGGGGGAGCTTGTGTGGCCAAGCTTTTGGATTCATTTGCTAAGAATAAGTGCGATTGGGGAAACCCACGCGAAATCTAGCAAATATAGTCCTTGCCAACCTTAGGATTTGTGCTTGTATGGTTAAAACCAAACATTCTATCTACTTGTGTCTTATGTGTGTGTTTAAAATAAATCTCAAACAAGCATCATCACCTATCACAACCTTTGTGTTCCATAACCTTCATCCATCATAATAATCATCCCTAAACCATCTATAACCTTCCCAAAATTTCACTAATCATCCTATAACACCTCAAAACATTCCCACAACCATCAACCAAACATGTCTAACCGCTATCCTCCATATTCATCCCCGAACTATGAACGAAACCAAAGGATTGAATATCTTGACCATAGTTTGAAAGAGCTTGAAAAACAACTTGAATCCCAACATTTGAATGAAGTGATGCAATCATCTCATAAGCCTTTATCCTCACCTAAAACTACATCATCCAAGTTCAATGTCCATGACTTTCTACAAAGGCTAAATGATAAACCTAAATTTATGGACTCAAACACAAATAATATTGATCAAATCTACCATGTCATGCACCTATCTTCATCCCCCATAAGTCAAAATAAACCTCATGAGTCTTTTACCCAAGTTAATGATTTCATCCAACCATCCTCTCTCATCATATCATCTACATCCAATGAGTCATGCCAATCTATTAGTCCAAAGCATGCTAACATAGACTCCCCTACACATCAAGATCAAAGTATTCTTTCCACTCCATCCAATGATACCAATAATCTCCAATGATCTCCAATATTTGACCAAGATCCCATCTCTCAAGAACCTCGTGATGATCCCCTTATCTCTTTTTGTTTCATCTAAGATGACCCCCTTCCATCTCAAGAGAAAATTATCCTTCCAAATCCTCTTTCCACCTCATCTAATGAATCCGTACCATCCCATGATTCCATCATATCCAATGATCAAGATATGTTTTCCACAAAATATCAGGATTCCCTTCCTCATCAAGATCAAGATATACCTCCATTCAAGGATACCCTTTCATCCCATGATGATGTCCATCCTTCTCATAATCAAAATATTCCTTTCATACCACTGCATGATGATTCCATACCCAATAAAGACCAAGCTACTCCATCCCCTACACCTCATGATCATTTTCCAAGTCAAGATCAAAGTACCCCATCATCCCCATGTCAAGATCCTATCACACATCCTAATTCCCCTCATGACCACAATCCTTCACAAGAGTCTATCACCCCTATTCAATCTCTCCATGAGCCCCTCACCTATCAAATGGGTTCTCTCACTTTTATCCAAGGTGGTTTACTCGAAGATCTTGTTATTCCTTCCATATCACATCTACCTCATGATGGACTTGCGTCTTGTTTCATAAATAATACATATCCCGTTGGCAAACAAATGTGTCAAAGTATGAACTACAAAGGCAAAGGATTAGGCATTCATGAACAAGGTATCCTAGAACCCCTTTATATCCAAGAAAATCCATATTATCATGGCCTCAGCTATACACCTCATGCTCAAGACATTGGTACCCATTGTAAGTCTAGATTCCATCAAAATAAATTCAAGTATCCTAGTCCATCAAACCTTCCATCTATCCTAGGTCCTTATCCTAGTCCATCAAACCTTCCTTATATCCTTGGTCCTTATCATCCAAACCCTAGTTCATCAACCCTTCCATCCATATTGGGGCCCTACATCCCTCCATCTCCTATTCATCAAGAAAAACAAAGGCACACATCCTTGATGCCCTCTCAAAATTCTACCTACATTAACCCATCCATGATACCTCCATATCATTCATCTCCATCCACCCATCTCATTGCTCTTGGAAGCAATTTTGGTGCCAAACGTCAAAAGCTTCCATATCAAAATCCACATATATCAAAGTATTAACATGTCTCCTCAAAGAGACATGCAAAAAAAAAAGAAAATCTGATCCAAAGTCAAAAGAAAAAAATTCAAAGGCCACAAAGGCCCACAAAGCAAAAATCAAAGTCAAAAGCTATGTGGATTCCTAAAAGTCTCATAGAAGTGATAAAATCTAAATTGGCATCCAAATTTGCTAATCCAAAAGCTTCCTCCAATCTTCCATCTACAAACCTGTCACCTTCAAACTCTATTTTTCCTCCATCACTCCACCACCCTTCAAGGTGTGTTCTAATGTTGATCTTTCCATCTTTTCCATCTATCCATCAACAAGCCTTCCAACCTCCTATCCATTATCCAACATTCATCCCCAATTACCCTCCTTTAATCCAAACCTTTGCATAAGTCCTTAACTTCTTCCATCATACCATTAATCTACCAACGTTTACGAGTCTAATCCTCATTGCCATGGTTTATCAGAGCACATATTCGAGGGATATTAGTCATGGAACTTGATGCTTAAGTCCTCCCTCCATCTTTCTATCATGCATATACTACCTTCCATTTTCATTTATCCCTATCCATATCTTATCTTCCACATTTCTCTTGCACTCTACACTTGGGGGAAAGTTTCATCCATCTTGTCATTCATAGTCATTATCCTCTTTACATTCATCCTTTACCTTTCCACCTTTGATTTTGACAAGGCTAAGGATCTTCTTGAACGTCATACATCTTATCCTATACACTTTATTCATATCTTCCATGCCATATCCTTCACTTTATCCATATTCCACCATTCTATCTAAATGCATCCTTTCTTCCCTTCCTTGGTCTTGATGAGGAATAGGGGAAAAATACTTAGGCATTGTGTCCATATCTTATTAATCTTGATCATCCTATTTATTATCCTTATCCTTGCAGTCTTCCATTCCATATCTCCTAACTTATCCAAATCCATGTTCCATTTCCTTCCTTTGTTCTTGATGAGATTAGGGGTAAAAATTACAAATGCATGCTTTGGATTTCCTTTCACATCCTTATGCATTACCATTCCATCGTAAAACTACCCCAGTGTGGGCCATCATGTCCCTTTGCAACCTTGAATCTTATCATGCAAATCATATTTGAGCCTAGCTATAAAACACTATCCAATTCTCATATCTTTTGTTAATCAATCATCGACAATTATCAATCTTATCGTACTTAGAGGAATCAGTGATCCTAAGTACCTATCATCATCATGCCTTATGGAATCAATCATTCTTGGCATCCAATCAACCAACCATTATCATCTTTTGACAAAAGATATGTTGCTTGTGTGACATGTTTTGTAGTGAATCTTTCATTTTGATCTATCATTTATCCATGGTTGCATTACCCCTACTGTGGAAGATCTTATTCCTTTAATCAGTCATCTATCACATTTCATCTCACTCCATCTTTAAAAACTTCAAAAAAGCCAAAAAAAAATAAAAATCATAAAATGTCCTAAAAAAAATCCAAAAAAATAATAAAATGCCTTGAAAAAATTAAAAAAAAATCATAAAATGTCCTGAAAAAATCCAAAAAAATCATAAAATGTCCTAAAAAAATCATAAAATGTCCTAAAAAAATCATAAAACATCCTGAAAAAATCAAATAAAATCAAAATTCCAGAAACTAGTGACACTTTCAGATCATCACACCGCTTTGCACTTCAACAAAATCAAACCACGCTAAGATTGACAATCAAGCAAAAATTATAACATACCTATCAAATCCAACCAAAACGCATAAACTGTAATAAGAATCAGATTTATATCGAATCATGATGCCTGTTTGTTTGTTGATCTTTGATTGATTTATGCTTTTTATCTTTGATGGCATGTCTTTTAGCTTCTCCAGGATGTCTTGGACTAAAGAGGCAAGGATGAGACATGTTCACTTGTTTGTTGTCTGTGGATTGTTTCTTATTCATAGGATGACTCGTCTTAAGACATGGTTGTCTAAAACCATCAAGGACCTATAAGTCTATTGTGGATGAGAGCATTCCTTGTCTAATAGTGTCTTCCATGCAATAAGTATTTAGGTCATCTAAGGTCCTTATACCTAGATGCTTATACTTTACTGCTAAATAAAAATGCAAACAGTATTCAAGTTGTCTAGATGTTCATGTTATCTAGATTCTTATACTAATTCATGACATAATAAGCTTGATGATGATAACAACACTTAAAAGGAAGAAGAGGCTTCATCACCTTCATTTTCTTCCATCTTGCATTTCTTCCATCTATCATTTCTTGCATTTCATTTTCTTCATCTTTCTTGTCGCAGAGAAATCAATCAATTGCTCTATCCAACTGATATATGTCCCTTGAATCAAATCTCAAATCAATCACCTTGCTTCTCAAAATCTCATGTCCCATTCATCAATCAATCAACCATGGCATCAACTTGTCTTGCGTAAGCATCATTCTCAATCAACTTAATCAACTCATCAACCCGGCTATACTGATCATTTCCATCAATTATTTAGTTACGCCTATCAACTATGCATTTCCATCAAATGTACATCACTGCTTTATCACTTGCGCAATATCAGGTATCTAATCATTTTCTAGACATCTATTGAAAGATTAATCTTCTTACAATTTGTTCGATCAATCTCTCAAGGGGGCATATCATCCTTATCATCATCCTTTCCAAGATATCCCTGGGGCATGTATCAGTTAATCACTTTTTCTTGGAAACAACGTGAGAGGCTGCATTGTCTCAAAGAGGGGCAAAATATAGACACTCAAAATTTGTCCTCATAATTATCCTATTTTTCATCTATTAATTAAATAGATATTGTTATCTGTTTAATTAATTCATTTAATATCTTTCTTCCATTCATTCGTCAATTCATTTAAATCATAACCATATTATAAGCATTTAACCATTTGCATAATCAACCATTTATCCATAAATCATTTCATATTGTTCCATTTGCACAATCATTAAATTATCCATGCATTAAAATCATTAAATCATTCATCTAAATTCATAAATCATTAAATCATTTAATCTTTATCCAATTGCACATTTCATTAAACCATTTGCATACATAAACCCATTTAAATCATTCATTAATTCACAAATACATCTTCATCCTAAGCTTTTTAACCTACATTATATAATAAAATCCATCCATTATCTCTCTCTCATTTCAATTAATTTCAATTAATTGCAATATGCATTTTCCCACTTCAATTATTTATCCCACATTCTTCTTGAAATCCAAATCTTTCTCATGAGGACATCTATAAAAGCCCTTATTCTCACCAAAAAGCATACACATTTAGACATTATCAATCTTCTTTTCCATTCATCACAACTTCATGTTGCACTTGTGCTCATAAAATATGAGAGCATCAAATGCATAAATCAAGATCATGGTGAAATAGGAAAACAATCAAGATCATGGTGAAATAGGAAAACAATGGAGTTGATTTTCTTTTGAAGGCATTTGCTTTAGTTTTTGCATAGTTTAGTTTTCATTTTGGAGGTGTTTTTATTTAAGAAATGCTTCATTGATGATATGTTGAAATTTTGATTTGAATTTATGCTTCATTGATGATATGCTGAAATTTTGATTTGAATTTTCAGCATAAACATAGACAACTAACTCAACTAATATTAAATGACCTAGGACTCACGAATTAAATGCCAAAAAGATAACATAAGATCTAAGTGAAACTAAGCCTTCTAGAAAGATTCCTAGGACCTAAGTAAACTTAATATATGAATAGGACCTACTAGTAGACAAGATAGGTAATATGTATTCACACCAACAACTCTAAATTCTCATTTAAGTAGTATGGACAATTTCTACAAAGTGAATCCAATATAACATGATATGTCATTTTCTTGGCGTTACTCCCATTGTTTTATCTTGTAGCTGTGAGATGAGGCTCTCACTGAAATACTCGGCTTGAACTAAAGGCATTTAGGCCCTTCATAAAGGGTATTGAAAAGACTCTTAGGTGAAGGTAATTTTTTTGGGCTGTTACGAATTCAAAAAACTAATTTGATATACTAAATTTCTTATGAGATTTCGTTCATTCAATTTTTATACTATAATTTTTCACCTTCAACTATTGTCAATTTGTAATCACACTTAAGAAGAAAAGAAGTGATTGAAACACTATCTCAATATAAAACTATACATACTAAAATAACTCTAATTACTTGAGAAAATATATTTCAAATGAAAATTATGAACTCTTGTAAATCGAAACCCTCCTTCATGAAGCAAATATATAAAGTAGTCTAAAATGAAGTAGTATGATACAATGATAATCCAAGCTCAATCCTCCTATATACTTTTAAATTTAAATATCCATGAATGAAATATATATATGTATATATCACATGTCCCATAACTTTCAAATAATCTCTCCTCCAAGATTTTAAAAATAGTAAAAGTACTCACAAAAGAGCAATCCTCAATATTTTGAGGGACCCACTAAAGAGGTTCATGTTGCAGGCAATCCCAAGAAAACGAACTAGCCAAACAGGCCCCAATTTCTCGGAAACACTTCTGAACGTATGAGACAACGCTACGCGTAATTTGGAATAAATCCCTCGAATTGAATTGCAACCAAAACAAAACATTGTTGAGGAATTGGAAGCAGCATCGGCGAATCAAAGGGAAGCGAGGATGGCTGCGTTGAAATTGATCGCTTGTTTTCAATTATTATTCACATTGCTACTACTCGTGTCTCTCCATTGCCTTGCGAATGCTTCGTCTTCGAAACCCAACAAAACTACGCAGGCAAGCTTTCTGTAAAATACCCATCATCTGGATATGACTTTTATCCAAATACCGAAATGCCAATGTTGTTTTTATTGATTGCATTCAACACTTCCCAAATACCTAAATGCGAATGTTGTTTTAATTGATTTGTTCTTACAGCCAAGTTGTAGCAGGGATTGTATTGTACAGGACTGCAACTGTAAGCCCCTTTACTTCTATTATTGTTTTTTTATACCTATATATGTAGGCGTAGACCTAATCTTGGAATCTTTATACCAGGAGCTAAATAATTGCAAATTGTTTTTGTTTTTATTGTTTATAATTGAGATATTCAGCTCTGGGAATTAGATACGGGAAATACTGCGGAGTAGGATGGAGTGGTTGCCCTGGAGAAAAGCCCTGTGACGATCTTGACGAGTGCTGTAAACTGCACGATGAATGCGTTGAGAAGAAAGGTCAGCTGTTTTCTTGAATTTCAATTTTTATATATGGGGAATTATTTAATTAAAAGCTGAATGTTCAATCATTAGATTTGTTTAGGAATTGCAAAAACTCATTAAAGGCTGAATGTCCAGCTGTAATAATTGTCCGCTGTGGACCAGCCTGTTGGTAATGCTACTTCCCCTCTGTAGCTTGTTCATCCCCTGTGGTCAAATCAGCTCACCAGTTTAAGTCTTATCAATTCATTTGGTTGAGAAGCTAACCTACTTATTGAAAATAGGTTAATCGGCCTTAGCACATAACCTATTGATTGAGAGAAGAGGTACACTAATTGAACACATAAATGATCGTTCACTTGTTTGATCGATTGTTTAGAGGTTCAACGCTTGAATGTTCCGTGCGTTATCGTTCATAGCTGGGGGCATGAAGTTTCTCTACCTTTGATCGGCATTGTTTTCGTTCTTTGTGCTTTGTTTTTGGAACATTCTTCTCAAAATTGGAAACTATAAAATATAATCACACATCTAGGGTTAGTAGCAAAATTATGGAACATATTGTCTGCTATTTCTTCTGCAGTATAAAAGCCAACGCTAACCTGATCAAATAGAGTATCATGGAAGAGACGGCTTGTCAACTTCTATCTGCAAGCGAGATTTTTAACTTCTATTTTATCTTGAATCCTTAGAGGCACTCCTGCAGTATCTGCTTGTTTTATTCAGTGTGGAGGAGTCAAAAGCTCATTTTGCTATGGTTACCTCTGTAAATTTGCTGTGCAAGAAATTTAGAGAAATACCGTACCAGAGAAAAATTGGTCTTATTGCTGGCCAGACTTCTTAAAAGTCCTTGATATCAAAATAGACGCCGCCTATAAGGATATGGTCAAATTTATGCAGAATGTCGAGGAAAACTAATCGACTATTATTCTCGAGTAAGTGAGTTGCATTGCCTGTAAGAGATGCAGCAGCTGAAAGAGAAAACTTCTGCCTCGTCTGTTGCAATTTGGTGGCTACCTTTTATTATGGCTCAGGATTTCATTCTTATATAAGACAGGAATTATTTTTGACAAAATTTAGTTGATGGTTATAAGAAAACGAGTCCATAACCTGCTACAGGGAAGTCCATAGATTATCTCCATCAGAAGTGGATGTTTGTGCCCCTTTGCATTAACATTCTGCTTTTGGTGATGATTTCCAATGGGCATTTGCCTTGTTTTTTTTTCCTGGTTTTCTAATTTTATAGACAATTAAGCAGCAGATGGGAATTCTGCATTTGAGACTGCAATTGTAAGACAGGTTAGTAATCCATCCCTGATTATACTTTATAACACTTCATACATCCGTAATCCAGATAATCTCACCCAAATGGAAACAACTTAGTTGAGAGGAAGTATAAGAATATCAATCACCATCAAGGATAGGAAAGAATAAAGAATATCTTCACCCATATGTTTTCAACCACCTTACATATTCCTTGTCACTTGGCCAGTAAGCATCTTGGATTGCCTTGACCTTATTTGTGTTGGAAACATATCTGGCATGCAATGCTATTCTAGCTTCTGCAACAAAATTATCCATACCTGCTTCCAACTTAAGTATTTTGCCTAGTTTTAGGCTGCATAGGGCAGGATAACCTTTTCCTCATTTAGTAAAGGTTTAACAAATTGCGTCACAATTTGACTGAATTCACCCTTCCATTCCTCCAAAATCTTTATTTGGCTGCCTGCATGTTTCAGAGTTGGTAACCCTTGGCCCACTAGAGCATCAAAGCCGTCTTCCTTCTCTTTGAGGACTCTCAAAATATGACTTATAAATCCCGAAACATCACTCAATCTATTTGCAGCCTCAGAAATGGATGGGACTTTGGTAGGACAGGCTGGATCATACTTGGCTTTCTTGTAAATTTTTTTAATAATTGAAACCCTACGAAGCCATTTGTTACATACCTCCATCCAAGAATGCACCTTGTCCAGCACAAGTGTGATAACTTTTTGAATATTATTGTTGTATTCCCAAGCTGTACCATCCAACCTTGTTAAGTTCTGCACCCTTTCCTCGAAAATACCATTTATTAATTTTTCAATATCCACCTTTGTATTTCTCCTAAGGGTGAGTTCTGATTCCCTGGATGCTTGTAATTTCTCTTTCATTTCACAAATTTCTTCGAGCAATGCATCATTATTGATTGGCTAACCAGAAACATTCTCGAAGGGTTCTGAATGCTGCTCTTCAATTTGAAGCATCAACTTTTCAATAGGAGCCCTTTCCTTATTAAATCCACTTAACAAGTTGGCATGTTCTTCTTGTAACTTATTAAAATCAGTCTGCAATTTCCTTGTGGTGGCTTCACTAAACATTACTGTATTTACTGTGAAAGTTGCAGCCTCTGGGGTGGATATATCCCCTACTCTCCTTACTATCAAATGCCCTCCCATTTCCTGAGGGTTTTGGTAAAAATGTGGTTGTTGTATTCAGGAGCAATGGCCCAAACTGCCAAAGTTTCAAACTTTGGGTGAAATTCTGAACCAAAATCTAACTTTTGCACTTGATTAATATCTTGAAAAATATCCTCTAATCCTGTATCTCTCCTAATGGTGTCTAGGGCAATTGTAGAGGCCATATCCCATCTAAGCAACAAAAGACAACCACTATCTGCCTTTCTTGCTTAGGAGTAATTTTATCAACTTCCATATCTAGTTTCTTTATTAAGCTTTGAGCATCCAATTGCTCATCAGGGGTAGGAAAAGATTTATCTCCAAGTTACTAATTTACCATCCTAGATTTGATCTTCATTCTTAATACAAGCAACTTAAACTCCTCAATTCTCACAAAACCTTCATCAAACATGAATTCTTCACACGTTCTTTTTCTCATATCCTGCATTGCAGAATACTTTTCAAGAGCAACCATCAATTGGCGAGCTTGTGCTTCTTGATTATCAAAATCCTCATGTCTTTGAGGGTATGCAAGATCTTCAAGGATATGCTAACCCACTTCTTTAGTCTTAAAGCATTCAACTAATGCTTGGATAGGGACCTTTCCTTTATCTGTTGCAGTCTTAAAGCATTCAACTAATGTTTGGATAGGGATCTTTCCTTTATCTGTTGCATTGGGATGTCTTTGTGGTGATGCACCATCAGGGTCATCCCTTACCATAGTTATCTCTTCCTCCTCATAACCTTGTTGATCATCTCCAATGGGTGCAGCAATTTAATGTTTTAATGGTGTTGACCTTGGAGGTACAACTCTTAGTGTGTCTACATTTTGCGGCAGGATTTGAAGTATGTGTACTGGATTCTTTATTTCTCAAAAAGGCGCATGGTTCCTCCTCTACTTCTGCCAGTACAATTCTTCCCATGTTTTCTCTTTTCAAATCCCTCTCCTTCTTGGTGAGGTGATTTCTTATTAACTCCTGTAATATCCCCACTAATAATTTTGGCTGATAATTTTCAGATTTAAGTATTTTTAACCAGATCTTGCAAACCTAGAATTTTCTTCACATTTGAACATAACGTCGACAACCCGGATTTAACAAATGGAGCCAACATAGAAAGATAAATTCGATAACTTTTCTTATTCTTCAACGAAGTCCGAAATACATCAATAGTTTCAATAACAGCTACAATAGCAACAATAGCTCTGAAACTACACCACTCGAATCCACAATAATTTGCAAATTATACAAACTTAAGGCAGCTGAAACTGCAATTTAGAAGCTCATTCACAACCTTTGAGTGAGATTGTCCTATAGGGCCAAAGGGGTTTCATCCTCTAACTCTTGAAAACAAAGGGTGTTCGTTCCCCGATCTCCAGCAAACCCAAAGGTTCTCATCCTCATATGCGATTGCTTGAACACAAGTGCTCATAACAGTTTTTGTCAATATTTTTTCTATGTAGGATGCATGAACCCTAGAATGAACACATTCAATCTTCATATCTTTGAAATCTATGGCTGGTATTGAATCCCACCCAAAATAATGGCTTAGATTATGCAAGGACCATCTAGAGCTGGGATGCAATCATTGCATTAATGAAAGCATGGTCGTATTCAACCTCCAATGCCACAAGTACATGTGAATCCATGCCCTTAAAATTAAACAATGTTTTATCTGGGTCATGCAAGGAGGTAAGTGGGAGTGAGCTGAGCAAAAGGCAAGAGTTTTGGAGTTATACTAGGTACCTAAATAAGAACATATCCAAATATGCAATCTTGATGGAATAACATAGTGTAGAGTGTTGAGGATCAGAGTTCAAGGGTACCATGGAAAAAGGTACTCAGGAAAGGGGAAGGCTGAAACTTTGGCTTCAAGGGGTAACTTAGTGTAAGGATTGGGGAGCCAGGGTTTGGGTAAAAGGTATGCCGATAAGGAAAAGTGTAATACTTTGACAAAGGTAAGGGAAAGAGCGGGAAATGGGTGAAAGGTATGCTTGGATGGGGAAGTCCAATATTTCAACAAGGATAAAGGAAAAGGCAAAATTTGGAGAAAAGGACACTCCTATAAGGGAAACTCTAAAACTCTGACAACTTGCTCACGCTTAGAAAATTCGAACTTTTGGGACTTCAGCAACTTTCAAACCTTTGATTGGAAATTTTTAGAAAGGGAACATTATAACTCCTCTCTTTCATAATACTCATGCTCAAAACTAGACTTGCCTACACTTTTCCTCTATTAAAGTATTAATTGTAATATTTAATGGTCATCTTAGCTTTAGTTAGTCGATAGTTTACTTTTAGTTAACTGAGTTAGCTTTTAGTAACTTCTGTTTATGCTTCAGTTTGTTTTAGCATCTTTCTATACTTTAGTTTTCTTTAGTTAGCAATTGTTTCTTTTTCAAAACATCATCTTATAATTTTCTATATAAGGAGTATTCCTCTCCTTTGTAAATACATAATAACGAATATTGAGTATCACTTATCATTTCATGGTATTAGAGCTTAGGATCAAACTTTTTTGGCAGATTTTTTAGTAATAAAAATTTGTTGTTTTCCTAAGGATTTTTTAAAAAGTTTCTTAGATGTTTTTAGAAGTTTTTGGCCAATTTTTTTATAAAAATTCGTAAAGTTTTTTTGCCGATTTTTCTAAAGATAAAAAGCGAGGAATTTTGTGAACAATTTTTTGAGCTGATTTTTGAAGGGTTTGTTGTAGAAAATTTTGAAAAACCATGTGAGTTTTTTTTTTACCGTGATGGGCATTGAAATAGTGACTATGTGCGCCATGTTTTTTTCTCCAAGGAAACTCACGACAGAATTCCTTTCTAAGCCATGACTGTTGTTTTTTTTAATTTCAGGCGGCTTTTACTATTGCAATTCGCGCAACCTAGTGGAGCCGAGTGATTCTCCTGGTTGCGGGACAAGTTTTTCTGTCTATTCCTGGCCGCGTAACCTGGTGATTCTTCTTCCTAGGCACGCGAGTTTCTCTTTGAGTTTTCATGGTTTATTGAATGTTATTGGCGATGAGCTTCCTATGCAAGCAATCAACACAATTTTGGTGTTTTCTGTATTTATTGGCTTGGTTCTTTGGTGAACCTTCTTCTGTATTTCGAGGGTTTATGTCATGTTTTTGATGCGTTTCTGAACAAACCAAGGTTTTCCAGAATTTGTGAGCTGAAGATGTTTTTTTGAAGATTTCCTACAAATTTTGTGAACTAGCTAGGGTTTTGTTGAGAAAAATAAAAATTCATGCAAAGAGTTTTTTGAAATTTTTCCTAAAAAAGATTTTGCAAAGTGTTTTTGAAGATTTTTTCTAAACAATCTTGCCTTTTTATTCAGAGTTTTTTTGAAATTTTTTACTGATTTCTTTTTTTTGCTGTGCCAGAATAGTTCTGAAGATTTGTAGAGTTTTTGAAAAAATTTCTATAAAATTTTTGCTGATAATCAAAGTTTCTTCTTGCATTTTCAAAGTTTTTTTGAAGATTTTTTCAATGTTTTGAAGGTTTTTTCTAAAAAATCTTTTTGTTTCTAAGCCTCTATTTTAGACGTTTTTTTTATAAAAATTGTGGGAGTTGTGCCAGCTGATTTTCTAGGGTTTCGTGCCAGTTGATCACATAATTTACCTTGTTTTTTGGGCTTTTGGAAAATGGGAGGGATGGCTACATTGATCAATGTAATGTTGGAAAGTACGCAGAGGTTCAATGGAAAGAATTACAACACGTGGAAGCAGGGAATGCTTACCATATTTGAGTACCGATGTCTGGATGCACTTGTTCTAGGTAAAGAACTCCATCCCAACAATGCAGGGAAGGAACATGACAAGTATGATGGAGGTGTAATGTCCCCCTTTTTAGCGTGATCTTGTTTTGAGTGTGTTAGCCTATTACTTAGACCCTTGTGGGCTAACTGTTTTGGTTAGAGGGTCAGTGGTATCTTCTGGAGAGTTTGTTCGTTCTCATCTTTTGTGATCAGGGATTGGCTCATTACAGGCCTTGGCTGTACAGGAGTTGTCTGCTTCTAACGGCACTGAATTCTATTGAGTTTTGAGGAAGTTAGGCTTACTTAAGTGATTTAAGTTATTATTTAACTTGAAGTATTCTTATAAAGTCAAATTGACTTTATTATTTTATATCACTTAAATAAGTTTGGAAAAAAAAAGGTGATTTAATTTTATATCACTAATACCTTTATGTGGGGGCCAAATATTAAATCTGAAACTATTGAAAAGGACTTGAGGTTATTTCAAAATATTTAAATGACCTAAAGTATGCCCTAATCCTTAGAAATTCACAGCTCTTTGCTATATAAGGGTTTTAGGCAATGAGAAACTGATCTATTGAATATTTCAACTTTGCCTTGGAGGTTTTTCCCTTGCTTTCATCCTGTGATCAGGTTTGCAGCAATCCACCATTGGAGAACGAAATCTCTTCAGTGTGAGCACTTGTGAGGCTGTGAGAGATCAGCTGAATTGGTGCAATTTGAGAGAGCTTCATTCAGAAGTTTTGCAGTGCTTTAACAAATTTTTGTGGGGTTTCTACATCAGCAACAGAGGGTTTGAGTGGATGATGTTCTTCCTTTCTTCATGGCAGGCATCATACTTCAATGGCTGTACCATCTGAGATGTTTTGGGCTTCTTTTTGCTTGAAAGGTGTGGCTATTTGAGCTAGGGCGTACCAACTACATGGAGAAACGCCTTCCTTCTTGAGGGTTTCTCTTCACCATCATCAAAACTTGGCATCTACCTTTCATTTGCTCCAGTTTCTCAGCTGGATTTCATGCTTGTATCATTCTACACTAGATTCAGTCAGATTTCTTCTTCTGGACTGGCAAACTGGCTTCTTTTCTTATTTAAAAAATCTGGAGGCTTACAAGTATGTTTATATGTTTTAAATCCATTGTTGAGGCTATTAAACACCTTCTGCAATTTCAGTTTGATTAGATTTGCTCAAGTTTTCATTCTGTGAGCTTTTATATGATGCGCACCTTCTCATCTGTCTACAAAATTTCTCTAAAAAACTAAAAAACACAAATAGACTTAAGAAAAAGACAGGGGTTTGAGTAGTGAGGTAGCAAGGCTCATCACAGGAGGTAATAGGGAGGCAGTTATACTTCTAAAATTATTTGTCATTGATGAGATGTTACCAGAAATACCATCTGGTAAATCTACTGTGGAGATCTGGAAGCATTTGAAAGATCTCCATGAGACCTTAGACAAGGGCAGGGCTTTCTTCTTGAAAAATATGCTATTTTCTGTTATGATGGAGGACAGAGTGTCTTTACAAGATCATCTCACGAAGATCAAAGACTTTCGCAATCAACTAGAGGCTATTGGTCGCAAGATGGAAGAGGAGGATATGGTGGTCATTACGTTGAAAAGCTTGCCACAATCCTTCAAGCACTTCATTGAAATGCTCAATATGACATCCATCAATGTTGACTTGAAGTTTGATGCGCTGTGTAACAAGCTCTTGCAGCAGGATAGGTGGAGGAAACAGTTTGGGAGTGGCAGTGAGTCTTCCACTGTTGAAGAAGCATTTACTGCCAAAGATGCCAAAGGCAAGTCCACTCAGCAGAAAGGACAAGGCAATTCAGAGGAGAGCTCCAAGAATTCTATTACTTTCCGTTACTATGGGAAGATTGGTCATATTCAAAAGTATTGCAGAAAGTGGTTGGTTGATGAGAAGTCCAACCAGGAAGAGTCTCAACCAAGTGCTCAAGTGGTAGAGTATACTAAGCAGAAGGAGCCTGCATTCTATGCATTCATGGCTAGAACACCACCAAAATATGGGTAGGTTTATGTTTGTAGGATGACCATTAAAGAAGGGCATTAAAGTATTAATTGTAATATTTAATGGTCATCTTAGCTTTAGTTAGTCGACAGTTTACTTTTAGTTAACTAAGTTAGCTTTTAGTAACTTCTATTTATGAGTTAGTTTGTTTTAGCATCTTTCCATCATCTGCTATAGTTTACTTTAGTTAACAATTGTTTCTTTTTAGAAACATTGTCTTGTAATTTTCTATATAAGGAGTATTCCTCTCCTTTGTAAATATAGAATAACGAATATCAAATATCAATTATCATTTCATCCTTAACCTATCAATAAAGCCTTTAGGGCCATAATTTATTTTATTAGTCACTTTCATTTTGCACTCTTTGATTTTTCCTACCAAAACATCAAGCTTTCTTTTCTGAGGATAGTAATATCCCCTACTCTCATCTGCGAGGGCTAAAAACTAGCCTTTTTGTGCTGTTTGAAATGACCCTTGTCAGTCAGATACATTTGCCACATGATTTCCAAGAAGGTAACTTTGTTGAATACAAACATGGGCAATTATGGGGTGCCATTGGTGCACCATAAATCCTTATGATAGTGTATTTGTCATGATATAACTAATTGCCTAGTTGTGGTCAACTTTAGTATTGGGGGCCAAAAGTAAAACAAGAGGTCCTAGAAATTTGATGACTTGATTAGATAGCCTCTCCTTATGATATCCAAGTTTATTCAAGATATGAGTGACAAAGAAATCTTTAAAAATGCAATAATTGGCAAAGGCACAATCCGTACCCATATGCATAGTTCACATTTGAACTGGCAATATATGTCCCTTAGGGACTAAGCTAGACACACGTTGCTCCCCCAATACTTTGTCCCATTCACTAGAAAAAATGTGTAGTAGGAAAAAATGTGAAGTGGGACATGGCACAAAATTGAATACCACCTGAAAGTACGAGGTGGATCACTTTGTTTGAAGCTCACCATTGCTTTATGAAGACTCTTAGCCACAAATGAACCATAATTGAAAATCCTATTAATAACAAGCATCATCATACCTATCTACATTCCTTGATTATAGCTATTTC
>VDFB02003437.1:0-22041 GCA_007258455.2 Sequoia sempervirens | reverse complement strand
ATATTATTTAAATTACTAATTTAAATAATTATACATAACGTAAATTAAAAACTATATTATATAAATATTTTAATAAAATAAAATATATATAAATATATTTAAATAAAAGATTTGAAAATCAAAATGAAATGTAAATTAACATTTTATTAAAAATTCCTTAGAGAAATGAGACAAAATCGAAAAAGAGAATAAAAACGTTAATCTAAAATAACGATTTTCTCTAATGAGGAATACTTCATTGAATCGAATTATTTGGCTTCAATTTTAAACCATTGCCAAATGCATCATAGTATTATATCAAACTTTATTAAAATATTAATGAGTAAAAATTCGAAATTAAAGCTGAGCCGTAAAAATGGCGGAAGGAAGGAAAAACGCGCGATTAGGGCCAGACGTCTGAAAATGGCCGACTGAACTCATGCTTGGCAAATGAAATGAGATGTGGATGCCATTGGAGCTGAGAAAAAGTCTTAGATTAAACTTGTCATTTAACCTAGCAGTAAAAACACGCTTGAATCAAGAGCTGTCACGATTTTAAGAACTAAGCAAATTCGAGTTGGATTAAAACGTCATTGCTGTCAAATTAAGCAGAACGAAACCCTTGCCATTATGCAACACGTTTTTACTTTGAATCATTCCAAGTCTTGTTGGCAAAACTGGCACCATAGAAAGAGGAAACAGTTCAAATGGCAACCCTATATATACCTGCGAATGTCATTCATAATACTCACGAATTCACAATCAAGATTTTCATATTGTTTAGAGCATTTTGCAGCTGAGAGAGAATTCGCCATTAGTAAGAAAGTTGTTAGTTTATTTTCTGTTGAGAAAACTATCTAGTTGAGTTGAGAGAAGCAATCCTAGAGTTGAGAAACAGCAGTATAAAATTGTCATATTGCTGTACTGAGAACTTATACAGAGAGAGCTGAAAGTCATTTGGTGAAGGCAAGAGAAGGAGTTACTCTTCCTCCGAAAATTCTAAAGATAGTTCTTGGGCAGATAGCTTGAGGAGAAGAGCTCTCATTTTTCACAACATCTGGAAAGCTTTACCAGGCATGCTATCTCTTGCTTTTACATGCTCTAGTATTATGATATAATTCTGAATCATATTCTTAACTAAAAAGAAATGTGTCTGAAAACTGGTTTACTTTGGAATAAATAAGAAAGAAGTAAAGATTGTCAGCATAAATAAAGTAGAATGTTTAATGCATGTAATCTTTTATTAGATTCTGTTTTCATTAGTGTACGATTTACACTTATCAAAGGATAGGAAACTACATAAATTGAATTGATTCCATGTACGGAGTATATATTTATAATTAGTTACTAAATATTAGGAATGTATCATGAACATTATATGAGTTACAAGTTACAACTAGATACTAAATAACTTAGTCAAGTTATTGTATTCCTAGGATGAGAATATCCTGAATTAAGGCGTTGGTTGTAGGATCTTGTTAAAATGTTCATCATTCCAGTAGTTAAATTGTTGTAGGAAGTCTAGGGTACGGACTACCCCGATAGACCAACCTACGCGTAGAATAAGATAGCCTCAAGTCAAGTTGAACCTGGCTAGTGAATGTGACATATGACCTATGTTCTTCATTGAACGTAAACACTTTGGCCAAAGTAGTGTAAGGAACCATTTAATTGTTGTACTATTAACTCCTGCCACCACACCAGGATCCCTAAATACATCTAGTTTGAGAATTGTCGGTTGCACGGTAAAGCTAGCTTTAGGATCACATGCTGTCCAGCTATAGTCAATAAAGGTTACCCAACCAATCTCTTCTTCAAGGAGGCCGCTCATTGTAAAATGATCGTATGGGGACCGAGATATAAGTCCGCTGGTTACGGAAAGCCTCGAAAGATGTTTATCCTCAAATACCCGACTGATGATCCAAGACTTGACAAGACGAACTCCTGGACCTTCTTACTTTTATTGGTGCCAAAAGCCTACGGGCTATGTATGTATATTTCTCTTCTTACTTTGTAATTTCATTTGGAATGAAATAGTTAAAAGTTGCAAAAGATGTATCTTGTTTATATTATTGAATGGAAAAATTTTATCATTATGATATTATTCTTACTTTTGTGACTGAATTTTAAGGTTTTAAATTTATCGTACAAGTGTGTTCGTTACAAGTTTACATAAGAGATGTAGAATGTGGATATGTCCCAAAATGAGCTCATAAAATAGTCATTTATTTTATAATCCTGTTAAGTTTTAAAAATTACACTAATGTCCCATATTAACATGAACAAGTAACAAAAGCAACTAAACAACATTTTCAGAAGAAAAGTAGAAACATATGATGTGGTGAAACAAGAACCAAAACCCACCACCCAAAGAAGTAAACGAGGGTTCCGAGTGGTGATATTATCTGTCACCAATTTGAATCCTTGATGTGCATCAATTATCTCAACTATTGTCATTGCACCAAGCAAGAAGAATACTATCTCACTAACTTCTGCAGATGTTGTGGTCAATTCCTCGACAGCTATATCAGGTGATGGAGCCTGGTATACAAAATCAATGATTAATAACTCAATATTAAATGTAAATATATAAGAATATATGCAAAGAGAAGGCCTATGGCCTTTTGTTGAACTGCACTGAAATTACTTAAGATTCACCTATGTTCTTGTGTGAATCTAAGGCTGCTCAGAAGAATTGGGGGCTCTATTTAAAGTAGAATAAAAAAAGATATGATGAGTTGCTGGTTCCATCTTCTGAAAAATAGATAAATAATGATCTGTGAATAGCATAAGAGAAAACCAAGTATACAGAATAAAATCATTATTTTAAGTCCTAAAAACATAGAAAACAGGAGACTTACCCCAATACTCCTAATCACCCATAAACTAACAGCCATCAAAAGTCCAACACCACTCTTATTAAAAGCGAGAGACTCCTCAAAGATAATACCAGCATATCCCAATGCAAAAACCAATACCATTGCAAGATCCTGCATTAAACAAAGAATTATATTTCTATCAAGAATAGACATATTCATATATAAATGGTTTTAACTGTATTGCTAGTAACGCCTCATGATAGACTGAAATGTATCTCATTGCAAAATCTTTGAGCTCATTCAGTAATGGAGTGGCTAATATGCATTTCACAGATACCTGATTTTCAGCTACCCAAGAATGATTAATAGCTGCTGCTCCAACAGCAACAGAGCCAAAAATAGTAAGAGCCTTCAGTAAATCAGTCTTTGGCTTGTAATTAGCTTCATAATCAAGTGAATCCATTTCATCCACTGAACATAAAGGATCACATGTTCCATATCCTGAGTCCAGAACCTGCGATGTTGGTTCCAATAATTTTAGTAGCTACAACATGCAACGAATTCAAATTGATGAAATCTTTGAATCCAAACTCAGAAAAAATAATTGATACAGCAATTATCAAGTTTCAGCCAATTTTTCGTGTTCTCTTTGCAATTTTTCAAAATTTATGGCAATAACCTCTTAAGTTCCAGACAAATTCAAAGAAATTAAATTATACTAATACATAATTATCAAGAGATGGAGACTGGTATTGATAGTGAGACAAGGATGGTGCTTGTAGATAGTATAATTTGTATTAGTTATGTTTTAGTTATAATTGACGGGTATAATAATACCTTTTCATCTTGTGGTAGTTACATGTGTTAGAATTTTGTCATTGATGTCAAAGCGAATGGACGAGATTAATGGCAAAATTGTTGTCATTGATGTCAAGACGTATGGACAAAATTGTTGGTTAAACATGTTATCATTGATGTCAAAGATGAGAAGATTAATGGTCACTATTGTCAAAGCAAACGGACAAGATTGTCATTAATGTCAAAGAACGAAATTATTGCCACCACATTGTTGATATCAAAGAAGGACATCGCATAAAGGCCAAAGGCCACTAAACATTTCAAGGGCAAGATCATATCATTTCAAGTTGATTGAAGAAAAAGTTTTTATGAAGATAAAGTTTATGAAAAGACCAAATATTGACCGACTAAATGAGAAGCATTTTAATTGAATTATTCTCAGCCAACTATATTCTTGGAATCTATATGCTGGCCAACCAAGACAAGTTTATGTATTCCTTTATATGCCTGGCTGACCACACTCTATGCTGGTCGACTTCCTTAAGTAGTTATAAAGGCATATATATATTGCCTAAGTTAATGTGGAGTTCAGTTTAAAAAGGAGCAATTAGAATATCCAAAAAAGCCAGCAATACATCCAAGACAATATGGCAGCAATGAAGGAGAATAAGGCAGATGAATAGCGACTAAGGAAGTTGATTTAATATTCAAGAAGGAAAGATTGTAATAGACTAAAAGGAAGGGAAAATAATTAAACAAAGATTAGTTATACAACATGAGTCAACTCTCCAAATGAAATACTATATTATTATGGGCAGTGATTAACATATAAAGAATAGCGATTCATTTAAGAAGCAATGATTATTATGTTTTAAGGCAGCAATTAATGTGTCTTAATATACAGTACTTGAAGTTAACAAAAGGCAGCAAACTTTATGTTGATGTTTACAGCATCGGGCCTCTTACTTCCAGCCACCACCTTGTACCAAAGCAATAAATAAAATATAGCCTATCAGCTATTTAATTTATTGGAGACATCATTAGTGAAGAGGTGCTTCACTTGGGAGAATAATTAATATTTAATTATTGTTAATCGAAATTGTATGAGGCCGACTTCATATTCAATCGCCACCTTTTGCATGAGTTACAATCTTTCATTTCATGGGCCGACTTTGTGATATGAGAAGACACGATTTATGGAGCCTATCTCTTCAATTTGTATATATATAAGATGCTATTCATTCATCCATTCATAGTCCAATTTCAAGAGAAGTGAGAAATCATCAAAAGATCGATATTGTGTTTTCAAGAAGATCAATATTATTATCAGCAAGGTGTTAGATTCTTTCTTGTCTTTGCATCAAAGCATGGTGCTGATATTCGGCCAAGTATTTGGCCTTATTGTAAAAGCGAGTTGGCTTCATTATTCAATATATAAGAGATATTCTGTTGCTGGGTTTTTCTCCCTCAAGTTGGAGGGTTTTCCCACGGTATATGCTGTGGCAATTTGTTTAAAATTGCTCTATATCTGCTTAATTTCTGGTCCTAAAACTAACATGGTATCAGAGCCAGGTTTAAACAAGATCATGATCAGATTTCTATAAGTAGTGTTCTCTTCCTCTCTTGTTCTCATCTTCATGTGTCTATCTTATCTTCCAAAATGGTGAACGGGCTCAAGGTTGAAGATAGACTTGAAGGTGCTTCCAACTTCACCTCTTGGAAGTTTAGAATTCTGATTGCATTGGAAGAAAATGAGATTGTTGAATTCGTGGAGAGCGAAGTTCCCGAGCCTTCCAATGAGAATGAGAAGTCACAATGGAAGAAGAATGGCACAAAGGCCAAGAAGATTTTGATTGATTCTATGAAGGATCACCTTGTTCCTATTATCTCCAAGTTGAAGACAACAAGAGAGATGTTCAAGACCTTGAAGGGATTGTATGAGATCAACAATACAAGTAAAGCTCTTGCATTGAGGCAACAGCTTCATCATATCAAGATGGCAAAGGGAGATTCTGTCATCTCCTTCATGAAGATCACCAAGTTAAGAGATCAGCTTTGTACCATTGATCATATGGTTGATGATAAGGACTTAGTCATGTTGGCACTCAATGGTCTTCCTCAATCTTGGGAGCCATTTATCCAAGGCATTAGTGGAAGATCAAAGCTACCAAAGTTTGATCGTCTTAGGGAAGATTGCATTCAAAAGGAATCAAGATTGGCAGTGAGAGGCAATGGGCAAAGTTCTAACAATGAAGACATTCATGTACTTGTTGCTCATACATCGAAGAGGAAAGGAAGAGAAGGGAAGAAAGACAACTTCAAGAGGAACAAAGATAGAAGATCAGATGGTGCTCTTGAATCTAAGAAGAAGAAGGATCTCTCCCATATACAATGCTTCAGATGTGACAAGTTTGGTCACTATGTGAAAGATTGTCCAACTAGACCAAAACAGCATGTTTCCATAGCAGATGTGGATGAGGTCTCTCCTCATAAGGATTCAAGAGACAATTCAAGTGGATTTCTATTTATTTCTGCCCTATCAACCAATGTTCGATCAGATAGCAACACATGGTTGATTGATAGTGGCGCCTCTTGTCATATTACTGGATTTAGAGAACATCTTTCAGATTTGGTGGAGAGAGATACAAGCATTCAAGTCATAATTGGAGATGATGCATGCTATTATGTGAAAGGTGTTGGAGCCTCCTCTTTTCACTTAGATTCTGGCATCTCTCTTTAGTTGAGCGATGTGGTATTTGTACCAGGCATCAAAAGGAACCTTGTCTCAATCTCAACTTTGGAACATCGAAGAGGAAAGGAAGAGAAGGGAAGAAAAGCAACTTCAAGAGGAACAAAGATAGAAGATCAGATGGTGCTCCTGAATCTAAGAAGAAGGATCTCTCCCATATACAGTGCTTCAGATGTGACAAGTTTGGTCACTATGCGAAAGATTGTCCAACTAGACCAAAACAGCATGTTTCCATAGCAGATGTGGATGAGGTCTCTCCTCAGAAGGATTCAAGAGACAATTCAATTGGATTTCTATTTATTTCTGCCCTATCAAGCAATGTTCCAACAGATAACAACACATGGTTGATTGATAGTGACGCCTCTTGTCATATTACAGGATTTAGAGAACATCTTTCAAATTTGGTGGAGAGAGATACAAGCATTCAAGTCATAATTAGAGATGATGCATGTTATTTTGTGAAACGTGTTGGAGCCTCCTCTCTTCACTTAGATTCAGGCATCTCTCTTTAGTTGAGCGATGTGTTATTTGTACCAGGCATCAAGAGGAACCTTGTCTCAATCTCAGCTTTGGAGGACAAGGGATATCAAGTTGCATTCTCTGAAGGAAAATTTCTTGCTTGGCCGAAGAAATCTAGCATCAAGATTGCCCGAGTGATTGGTGTTCGGAAAGAGAGTCTCTATAGACTTTCCACTCGTCCAATGCAGGCATTGTTGCATGATTCCACCAGTTCATGTGAGCTTTGGCAAAGGAGATTTGCTCACCTTCATTTCAGAGCACTCCCATCCATGGAGAAGATGGTCACTGGCCTTCCAAAACTCAACCAGGAGCATGAAGGTACTTGCCAAGGATGTGCATTGGGTAAGAATACTAAAGGTCATTTTCATAGTGGTGAAAGTAGATCTAAATGTATTCTAGATCTTGTTCATTCTGATTTGTGTGGTCCAATGTTTGTTGCTTCTTTGAGTGGTTTCTTGTATTATGTAATTTTCATTGATGACTACTCTAGAAAGACTTGGATTTATTTCTTAAAGACTAAAGAATCTGAAGAGGTATTTGAGAAATTCAAAGAATTTAAGGCTCAAGTAGAGAACTTGTCCGGGAAGAGGATCAAAGTTTTGAGATCTGACAACGGAGGAGAATACATCTCTAGAGGCTTCTGTAACTTTTGTATTGAGGCAGGGATTGAGAGGGAGTTTTGTGTCCCTTACAATCCACATCAAAACAGTGTTGCAAAAAGGAAGAACGAGTCCATTGTTGAGGCAGCTAAAGCTATGATCCATGATCAAGACTTGAAAACCTTCCTTTAGGAAAAAGCATCTAGAACAACAGTGTACGTTCAAAATCGAAGCCCTCATCGTATTTTGGAGAACATGACTCCTGAAGAAGCCTTCACAAGTGTGAAGCCTGAAGTTAGTCACTTGAGAATCTTTGGTTGTCTTGTGTATGTTCATGTGCCTAAAGATAAAAGGACTAAGTTGGAACCGTCTGGCAAGAAGGGAATATTTGTGGGCTATAGTGAATCTTCTAAAGCCTACAAGATTTACATTTCAGGTCATAAACTAATAGAGATCAGCAGGGATGTCACTTTTGAGGAAAACGTTGCATTCAAGAGATCCAAAGGCTCATACATGGATTTAGATAATGAAGACCAAGAGACTCCTCAGGACATGGAAGTTGATCATACTCCTAAGATTCAGAGGGAGTCCACTAAACTAGAGGAAGATGGTGATCCAATTGAACCTTTGGAACCCACTGATGGGCCAAGAGATATTGTTATAGGTCGAAAGAGATCTCTATGGGCTAGGCAAACGATGCAAGAGGTAGAAAAGTTTTCAGCCCCTAGAGGAACATTCAGAGAAAGCAAAAGACCACAGAAGTTTCCAAGCTATTTTGCATTAATGAGTCATATCATTAAATATGAGCCTTCCAGTGTTGAGGAAGCTTCAAGTCAACAAGTATGGAGAGATGCTATGGCTGAAGAATATCAATCTATTATCACGAACGATGTTTAGGATATAGTACCTAGACCAAAAGGGAAATCTATTGTATCTTTTAAGTGCCTTTGCAAGATCAAGCATGCGGCTAATGGAAGCATTGAGAAGTACAAGGCTAGATTTGTGGCTAGACGATTCTCGTAGAAAGGGAATAGACTATGAGGAAACATTTGCTCCAGTTGCTCGTTAAACATCCATCAGGACCATTATTGCTATTGCAATAGCTAAAGGATGGAAGTTACATCAAATGGACGTAAAGACAACATTCCTTAATGGTGTAATTGAAGAAGAGGTATACATTGAGCAACCTGATGACTTTGAGATTCATGGGAAGGAGTCTCATGTTTGTAGATTGAAGAAGGCTTTGTATGGCCTTAAGCAAGCTCCTCGTGCTTGGTATGAGAGGATTGATCAATACTTGATGAGCTTGGGCTTCTACAAGAATAATGCTGATTCAAACTTCTACTTGAAGGTAGTTGATGGTGAGGCATTAATCTTGGTTCTTTATGTTGATGATCTATTTCTTACAGGAGAAGAACATCTCATTATCAAATGCAAGGAGTTAGCTTCTGAATTTGAGATGAAGGATCTTGGATATATGCATTACTTCCTTGGTTTAGAAGTATGGCAGAGGCCTAATGAGATCATTCTAAGTCAAGGGAAGTATACAATAGATATCTTGAAGAGATTTGGCATGATGAATTGCAAATCCATGTCTACACCAATGGAAACCAATTTGCAGAAGCTAAAAGAGTTTGTAGCTAGTTCAGATCTGGTAGATCCTACTATGTACAGGTAGTTGATTGGATTGTTGATGTATCTAGTCAATACTAGACCATATATTTGTTATGCAGTGAGTACTCTTAGTCAGTTCATGTGTGAACCAAGGCAAATACATCTAGTTGCAACGAAGCATATCCTGAGATACTTGAGTGGCACAGTTGGATATGGCTTGAGATATACTTCCAATGTAGATCTTTAGTTGCAAGGATATTTTGATTTTGATTGGGCAGGGAGTGTAGCTGATCGGAAGAGCACCTCTGGTTGTTGCTCTAATTTGGGATCTGCAATGATTTCCTGGTGTAGCAGGAAGCAGTCTTCAATGGCACTAAGCAGCGCAGAGGCAAAGTATATTGCAGCTTGTGTAGTAGCTCGAGAAGCAATGTGGCTTCGTAAGCTCCTTGCAGGATTGTTTGGACAATCATTGGAGCCGACTGTTATTCATTGTGATAATCAAAGTTGTGTGAAGCCTTCTGCCAATCCAGTGTTTCATGACAGAGCAAAACATGTTGAGATCAAATACCACTACATCAGAGATATGGTATTGAGGAAAGCTATCCAGTTGAGATACATTTGTACTGATGAGCAGACGGTTGATATTCTCACCAAGCCTCTCTCCAAAGTGAAGTTTGTGCACTTTCGAGACAAGCTTGGAGTTGTGAAGAATGAAGCCCTAGCTGAGAGGGAGACTCAGCATCAGTGATCTTCTGTGATTTGCTTTAATGCATCTTTCTCTGTAAGAGAAATTTGAGGTGAAAGCCCTTGTTAATGCATTTTTCTCTATGAGAGAAATTTGAGGTGAAAGCCCTTGTTTCCACCCTCTAGGAGTAGCCATGGTGGATGTCATGTTGAGTGACTTCATGACAACATCATGTTGAGAGACTCTGTGATGATTTACTTGTACTTGTGTTTATCCACCCTCTGGGAGTAACCATGGTGGACATCATGATGAGATGACGACATCATGTTGAGTGACTTCGTGATGGGCACTTGTGCACATGTTCTTTCCATACATGGGAGTAGCCATGATGGACGATATCACATTGAGTGACTCCGTAATGAGATCTTTCCACATATGGGTGTACCATTATGGGTGTCATGTTGAGAGACTCCATGACATTGGATAGCTGGAAGTTTTCCTCCCTAGCTGAGAGGGAGTGTTGATGTTTACAGTGTCGGGCCTCTTACTTCCAGCCATGACCTTGTATCAAAGCAATAAATAAAATATAGCCTATCAGCTATTTAATTAATTGGAGACGTCATTAGTGAAGAGGTGCTTCATTTGGGAGAATCAATAATATTTAATTATTGTTAATCGAAATTGTATGAGGCCGACTTCATATTCAATCACCACCTTTTGCATGAGTTACAATCTTTCATTTCATCGGCCGACTTTGTGATATGAGAAGACACGATTTATGGAGCCTATCTCTTTGATTTGTATATATATAAGATGCTATTCATTCATCCATTCATAGTCCGATTTCAAGAGAAGTGAGAAATCATCAAGAGATCGATATTGTGTCTTCAAGAAGATCGATATTATTATCAGCAAGGTGTTAGATTCTTTCTTGTATTTGCATCAAAGCGTGGTGCTGATATTCGGCCTAGTATTTGGCCTTATTGTAAAAGCGAGTTGGCTTCATTATTCAATATATAAGAGATATTTTGTTGCTGGATTTTCTCCCTCAAGTTGGAGGGTTTTCCCAGGGTATATGTTGTGTCAATTTGTTTAAAATTGCTCTATATCTGCTTACTTAATTTCTGATCCTAAAACTAACACTACATAAGAGTTAGTTAACAAAAAGGTAATGTCTTTTGAAAAGGATACGACTCTCCATTCACACCCTTTCTCCAAGTAATAAGAGATATAAAATCAGTTTGTGGTATGTGGATTAATATGTGAGTGAGTGTGAGATACAGAGATATATTAGAGAGTTGGAGATAAAAGCTGAAAGAAACTCAATAATAAATCAGAGAAATTAAGAGCAGATCTAGTGCAAGAAATAAAGAAATATCAATAAAGAAAAATGAGTAAATGAAGTAGTGTGAGAGACGTGCAGAATAGAAAGGAAGATTTATTAGTAAAGAGAGAAGTGTGTGGAACTGTTGAAGATATATCATATACACCAGCAGAGATATGATATGCAAATCTAAATCAAGATTATAGCCGATCTAAATCATGATTATAGCAGATCTAAGAACAAGACTATAGCAGATTGGTGATCAGAATTAAGGCAGATTTGATCAGACATATGAAGCAGTTTTAATCATACATATGAGGCCTATTTAAGGAGACATATGAGGCAGATTCAAGCAGACTTATGAGGCGAATTATGAAGCATATTTGAGCAGATCTTTGAAGGATTTGCAAGCAGATTTTATAAAGAAGTTATAAGTGTGGAAGATATATATATATATATATATATATATATATATATATATATATATATATATCTGAAGATCATCAAGAAGAAGCAAATAGAAGTGGAGCAACGAAAATATAATAAAATATATTGAGATCATTTAAGGAAGACCTGTGGAGCAATGAGTATGAGATTTATGTGAGAAATATATGAAAGAGATTTAAATGATCATCTATTGAAGAAGTGATACTCAAGAAGGAAAATATTTTGTTCATTTGGAAGTTGGTGATAGGTTGGTCCCTACACATTGTATGGATTGGTGTCTCTAGTGGGTTGGTACTCACAAATTGTATAAGAGGGGATTGGTGTTCCCTGTAGGTTGGTGCCTACAAAGATTGTAATAAGTTTAATAAAAGCAATATTTTGTGTGGTTTTCTCCCGTAAGGGTTTCCACATAAACTGTGTGTTCTTGTGTTGCATAATATTTAGATATTATGTGAATGATATTGTACAATTGATTGTTAAGTTGAAAAAGTAAAAGATTGTATTATACTAATTCATCCTCCCCACCCCTACCTCTACCCCTCTTAGTATAATTGTGTGCTCATCAACACGAAATAGTTTTAGTAGTTATCAATGGTTGTAGTTACTTGGCAACCATGGAGGAGTTTATAAAACCTTTGCACTCAAGGAAACTGCAATGTCCCCCCCTGTCTGCTGTTTGGTTTTTTTTTTTTGTTGTGCTTTTCTAATTTTTTTGTTTTTTACTTGCCAAGAAATGCAATAAAACAGATATTTGAAAACTAGCTAGATTATAAAGAAAAATGCATAGACTAAATGCAACCCAGATTATATTTTTGCATTAAGAATACATTTGATGCATACCCATTTGCTGATATAAGAAGTTGCAGGTCTGGTCGTGCACAACCAGCAAGCTGGTGCTTACAAAATTGATCACTAATCTTCAAACCCTCGTTTTCCTACCTTGAAATTGGCGTGCAGCTGTTCCCTAACCCTGGACGCCTCAAAAGGAGGTGATAGCAGCTTGGAAACCTAGGCATTTAGCCTAGGAAGATTCAAACGCCCTGCTGCAAGCGTACGGCCTGGCTGAAACTGTACAGCCAGCTTATGGAACTCACAATGCTTCTTTTCACCTTCAAAAACCTCTACCAATGTCCTCTCAAAATGTTGTTAACCTTTCAACCAAAAACCTCTGACAATACTCTCCAAATACTGCTGCAAATTGAACAAATGAAGCATAGGCATAACCCCTAAATGGAGTTATCAGAAAATAACCCTTGGAATATCTTTCAATCCTGTAGATGATGTACCTTGCGAGGGCTTTCATACTCACAAAGCCAAATAACTAGTCAATCAGCAAAACCCTTCTTCAAAATTCTTCTCAACATGAATAAACAAAAAGCACAAGTAATGCTTTTGTACTTCCCCAAACTCCCATGCCCAAGTTGGCTTTTTTTTTAATTCAATTTATTTTATTCATTTCCCACCTTATAAGTCCTTTAAGTTGGGTGTCCAACTTTATATTTTAAAATAATCTTTTAAAAACTCCTTATAAAGCCTTTTTATCATAAAGTCATTAAAGTATATAAACAACACAAAGTTATATATTTTAATTTAACTTTATTATTAACATTATTTAAACTCAATACAGGGCCATGATAAATGCCAAGATAACTCCATGGTGAGAATCCGCCAACACACCCAACATAGAAACTCCGCCAGCTAACCAAGTCGGTGACCCCTTGTGACCTACTAAAAATAGTATGGTCAAGGTATCCAAATAATGCTTCGGAGAGTACACAATGAAAACCCTAGAATGCACTGAGCTGGGAGACACCAATTAGACACAAATGATTGACAAATAATCCATGAACGCCCTCAAAGGGGCCCCCTAAACATAATATGTGGTACTTGCTTACCTATCGTGCCTATATTGTTCCCATGTACGCTATTGCTATCACATTAACAGTCATAAATCAACCTTAAATATATCAGTAGGTAATTAATGTGAATTGCCTATACTAGCACTTGGAATATTGTTCCAATAACCCCATGTTACATTCCAGCATTCACCCTTGATATTTAAAATCACCTCCTTCAATACCATCAATCAGCACATATAAAAGAGTGTTTGTCTTCAAGAACTCTATCTAACTCTAGCGTCCAAATCTTTCTTGGCAAACTTCATACAAGCAAACTCCTGATCATTCTTCAGAATCCTCTGTGAATACCTTACTCTAAAATGATGACCAATTTCCCTGCAAGTTCCTGAATAAACCTTCAAACCCTGGATTGAATCTTCCTCTAAAATTGTTTATGTGCAATGCATAACCCTTGAATGGAACTATCAGCAAGCAACCTTGGGAGACTTTTCACTCTTGTAGCTACTATTCCTCATTAGGGTTTTCGTCCTCAAGAAGCCAAGACTTTTCAGTCCAACTAGCAAACCCTTTCTCCAATTTTCTCCAAACATGAATGTGCAAAAGAGCTCACAAAATGGCTTTTATATCTCCCTCCAATTTCCCATGCCCAAGTTGGCAATTTAAATTTATTTTATTTAATTCTTTTCCCACCTTATAACTCCTTTAAGTTGGCACCAACTTTATGATATAAAATAATCTTTTTTTAAAATCCCTTATATCGCCATTATCATAAAGTCATAATGGACAGTCATTGTCTCCAAATTATAACAGCTCCCCCGTCAAATCTAATGAAAGGTTATCAGAGAGAGCTTCACCAACTTCTTCTGGTAGACAAAGGCCTCAATCCCTTCTTAGGAAACCAATCTTCGTTTCTCCACCTACAAGACAAAGATCTATGTCATGTCCCCGAAATTGTAAAGCTAAATCTAAGATATTGAAATACAAATACCGAAATCGAATAAATATCAAAATATAAATTTGAGTAATTTCCATTTAGATATTATTATAATTATTGTAGATAATATTATAATAATAACTTAACCATTACTATCTTAATCATGATCATCATAAATAAATAATTGTAAATGACGAATCTAATTATAATAATAATTGAAATTATAATATCATAACCTATATCCTAAACTAACAAATATTATTTCCTAAGAAATCATAGAAGAAATAATAAAAAAACAAATATAGATAAAGGCAATGTAAAAATATAATACTTCATTTATTCTAAAACATCAATAAAAAAATATGAAATAGAATAAATGAATAAATGATATGATATAAACCCATGAACAATTAAAAAATATATATAGTATTAAAAAAACAAAAAAGGTAGAAAGACATTAACTTAAGAAAAGTCAATACCCAAAGAAAGAGATGCAATCCTTCAAGGAAGCCACGATTGGTGAAAGGGTGTGATCCTCCACCCAAATCGTGGGTATTATTGGTGAAAGGGTGTGATCCTCCACCCAAATTGTGGGTATTTAAAGAATAGAATGAAATCTTTATGGGCATCGAACAGAAATGAGAAATGCAAGGGATAAAGTAGTGGCTGCATTACATATGGGCAAATAATCAGTTGCTGAGAATTGTGATCTGCTGAAGAGAAAAGAGGGAAAATAATACTATTCTTGCAGACTGGTCAAAAGGTAAGTATTCAGAAATAAAATAAGGATGAATGGATGCTTAATAATAAATATAGATAAACGCATGCTGAAATTAGTAGTTAAGGGTCGTACAGGACTTTTCACACATTGCCTCATCAACATGGGGACCCCCAGTTGCCTGCTAGTTTTTAGGGTTCTGTCTCCTTGCAACAGTTACGAGAGATCACTTTGTTAAGAGTTTCAGGTCAGTTTGCCGAGAGTTACCCGAGTCAAGTCCAAAATTCATGCTTGAATCAGTGCGTAGACGTCATGGAAGCGCTCAGAAGGCCCAAGAGACGAAGATCGACTGTGAATTCGGCCAATTCTGAGACTTCCTATTTTTTAGGAAAAGTTGCTTTTTCGATTTTTCATTTTTGGCATTTTTGGACCAAACGAGGTTCCCTATTTTTTTGGGTTGCTTTTCTATTTTTAGAAAGTTTCTATTTTTGGAAAGTTTCTATTTTTAGAAGGGTCCCGAGTTCTGAAAACGCACTCAGAAGTTCGAAAAACTCAATAGAACTCTCAGAAAATCGAAATGAAAATTTGAAAAAAATTCGAAAAATCTGGAAAAAACAAGTAAAAAGCATGAAAAATCAGACCAAAAACGTTCAGAAACCTGGAAAAATCAGTCAAAACCAGTTCGAAATCAAGCAGATCTGAGGATGAAATCATGAAAAATCAGTTCTTAAATGGTGAAATTTGTGAAAAATCTGTTCAAGTCTGAGGTTCGCCATGGAAGAATGATGAAGGAAGGTGTGAGAAATGTCAGGGAGTTTATGGAATTCGCCCAGCAGCTAAGAAGGATATCCAAAGAGCTGGTGAAGTCCGCCATGCATCTTGAAGACCCATCCTTGACAGTTCTAAAGTCCGCCCAAGACCATCCTTGACTCCTTTGAAGTCCGCCCCAGCACATAACATGTACATCCTATAAGTCTTCAAACTTGGAGATCTGTCTAAAACACCTCTAAAGTCCAAAGATAAAAAACATGATCATCCTGAAGTCCTTCAAAGTCCGCCATCTTCAAAGAGGGATATCCAAAGGTCTCCAAAGTCCGCCCTTGCATCTTGAGGCAACATCCTTGGCAGCTCTAAAGTCCGCCATCCTTGTCCTTGACCCCTTGGAAGTCCGCCATCCACTAAAATGCATGTCCAAAAAGGTCTCAAAGTCCGCCATATGCCAAGAGGTTCGTCCTAAAAGGTCTTGAAGTCCGCCATATGCTGGAAGACACGTCCTTGCATGCTCTAAAGTCCGCCCAGCTCATCCTTGGCACTTCTAAAGTCCGCCTTGACATGTAAAGTGAGAAAAAATCAAAAAAATTCTAAGTGTTGGTACCCAGCCAAGGGAAATTTCGAAATTTTGCCTAAGAGTAAGAGCTTAAAAATAATTTTTTGGCTAAGTGTTGTGATAATTCCAAAGAGACAAATGCTAAGAAGCTAAGAAGTCCGCCCTAGAAAGGTGGGACATCCAAAAATGCTTGTCCAAAGCTAAGGCAAAGTCTGCCGCACTTGTCTAAAAGGTCAAGGAAATCCGCCTAAGATGATAAAATGATGATTTTTGGCCAAGTGTTAATGCCAAGTCTAAGAAAAGGTTCGAATATTTGCCTAAGTACAGAGGCTAAAAGGATGGAAAGTTGAGATTTTTGACCAAGTATCATGACACTTTCGAGAGGTCAAATGCCAAGCTCAGAAGGGCACGTGCTAGAGAAGATTGGGATTTGGCAAAGAATAAAACGGAATGTGCCTAACGCAAAGGTAGAAAAGAGATAGAAATTTTCCTAAGTATGGAGAAAATGCGAAGAAATTGTCAACTTTGGTCGAAGAAAAATGTACAAGCCAGGGAGAAAGGAAGGGATCGTCCTTGGCTGGAAAAATTCGACTGAGCAAGGAAATATTTGACTTTGGCAGAGCAAAATAAGCTTAAAATCTCGCCTTGGCAAAGAAAAATAGGGATCTGGCAATTAAATTTTCGACGGAATGGCTTAAGATTTGGTTTGGCTAAATGAAATTGAGGATAAAATTGGAAAATAAACTCTCAGCCAAGAAAAATGAAGGAAAAATCAAAATAGCCATGGGTCCAAAACGAACGGGTTGGAATTAATTAAAATATTTTTAATATTTTATGTATTAATTTTCAACTATTTGGAAATTAAAATGCCCAGCCGACAAAATCGGAATTACCCGGACCACGAATCGGAAGAAAATAAGGCACGCCCGGCCCGAGAGATGAAATCCGGCTGAGAAGAAAATTAAATTCACCATGAATTTAATTAAATTATTTAATGTTTTATTTAAAAGTTGAAAAATCAGATAAACATTAAATAAAAATCGAATTACGAAGATCAGTGAGATTTGTCAGGATAAGTTCGGGAAGCCCTGATCCTTGTGGAAGATAAAAACTTGCTTGTTTGGAAAATGAAAAAAATCAAGATGCGAGAAAAGATTATGGCGGTTGCTAAATAATTCAATCCTTGACATTATAATGAGTTTCGACAACTCATTTTTCTACGGTGAGAGAAATTTAATCTTTCGAAATTGTCAGGCAATTAATTGGTCAATAGGCAAAGTCGAATTTTCCCAAAGAGAGAAGCAGTGTTATGCTGAGGAATTTTTTTTCACGGGAAAAGAAAAAGAGATTTATTCAAAGCTGAATTCTTCTTGAAGAGGGGCGCACTTTTCAAAAAAAAATCAGATTTTTAAATATGATTTGCATTTAACAGTCCTTCGCTGAGGTTTGGTGATTGGTCAATTAAAATTTGCTATCTTTTTATGTCCTTTCATCTTGACGAAGTTCTGGCAAGATTTTCAATTTCATCCAAGTCACTTTCAGCTTGCTTTTTCGCAATATTTTAATTATTTGAACAGCTGAAAGTCAATTTTCGAATCCAAGGCACGAGGTTTAAATTATTTTAAAAGTCTTTATATTAATGTTAATTTTATGACTGCAGGTTGACGGACACGGCAGGCGGATTATCAAGGAAGCTGAAAATGAAGTTTGCCAGCAAGGGTGCCCAGAAAGAGACCAAAGTCATCTCAAAGTGGAAGAATGTCGTGGATACTGACCTCGGACATGTGGATTTTGACGAATTTAAGAAAAGAGTGTACGGGCAGAAGGGACTTCCCACAGCAATAGCCAAACGAATGGTCAGAAACGGGATATTCCAAGCAGCTGGATTCCCTCCGGCAATGGACTGTGCGGAGTTGATGGTGGAGTGTGCTCTCCATTATGACGCTCAGAAAAGACAAATCATCGCTCCCGATGGAAGAGTCTTGGCACACTTGGGCGAAGTTGCAATTCAAGAGACCTTCGGCATTCCAGAGCATTCGCGAACGGTCTATAAGACCAAGGAAGAAGCTAAAAGATTATATGATAGCCAGCCAGATCTATGTGCCACGACAGTCAACAAGGTGTGGATGGACAAGCCAAAGCCGTCAATCAAGAAGTTGCCCAAGAGACCTCGCCGCACGGACTTCAAGGAAGATTTTGGAGATATCGTGCTGATGCTGAATAGAATAGCTAGTAACCCTCAGGGCGCCTTCTTCGAGAGCTGGATGTACTATTTTATAGATGAGATCACCTCTGGAGTCAAAATGTTCAACTGGTCACGGATGATAAGTGACAACCTCCATGAGCAACTGATCAACCTTGAAGAGACCAAGTCTTTTCACATGAGTTCATATGTGATATACCTGTTGGCCAGATCATACAAGTATCTAGGATTGATCTGCAAAGGCAAAATTGGCAACGAGGAGAACGAGCTCAGGCCTTACGACTGCTATCCTCAGCTCCAATTGAAGGAGAAGACTCACTTCAGGAGGGTGCATGATGCATTCTTAATGCATATCACCAGAAAGCTTCAAGGAGGAGTGCATCAAAGGCTGAGCCATGAAGCAAAAAGTCTTATCAGCAAATATGGGTCTTGGTTCATCCAGTTCCCTAAATTCACATATATCAGGATCCAGGGATTTACTGGAAATCCCTATAAATTGCCCATCTATCCGACTAATCGGATGATATTGCTCGAGGTTTTAAGACAATTAGAAGAGTACCAGAATATTCAGAGGCCGACCAAGAAGGCGTCTGTCACATTCCCATTCTTCATCGGGAACATGCTAGAGTACTGTCCATCCGCACAGGCAGCTGAGAGTGCACGGTTGGAGATCCAATGGTACCCTTTCACGGCATACAAATCCAGGGTCAATTATGACCCACATCATAATATCCGGACAGTGGAAGGGAGAAAATATAAGCACAGGATGGAACTGGAAGATTATTGGGCAAATGTTGCAGATGAATATGAGGTCAGACGGAAAATGTGGTCCAGAATGTCCTTGGATTTCATGAGAACAATTGAGTTCTGTCGAGTGCCTGATCAGCTTCAAGATGATGGAAACCACGTCCAGCCTCGCTTTGAGGAAAGCCGACCTCTCCCTCCGGTAAAATGGTCAGAGCCAGAACACGCAGACCTAGCCACCCTAATGAGGCCAGTAACAAAATATTCTCAGTGGTGGGTTGATTATCATGTTCAGGAATTGAGACAGAAAGGAATCACGCTCACATATGATTTGTTGAGCGAATCAGAATCATATTCCTCTAATGCTGGTGCATCCCATCAGGACTTGGTCGGGATTGGAGAGAAAAGAAAAGAAATAATGCCAAGTGCAGAGCCTGTTTCCAAGAAGCATAAAGGAGAACCTTCTCGGTCAGCAGCATCCAGGAATATTGACCAGTTTGTGGCTACCATTGACGACTCCTTGGTTGAAATGCTCAAACCTCTTGCAGCTCAGGAAGTAAACGATGAACCTGTTCAACTAGATGATGAAGAGCCTGCGTCACCAACAGGCACATAAATTTTAGGTTCAGACAATGACATGGAAGTCCGGGATAATGACTTAGAGGAAGGAATGATTTCCGCCCTCAGAGGGATAGTGGATGTTCCAAACGAGGATGAGGTTCAAGCAGAGGATGGCATTGAACAGTCGACCATTCCAGACTGGCTGTTGGAAAGAATGAAGATCCAGGTGCCTGCTGAGGCTCAACAAGAAGAAGAAGATGATACTGCCGATTTCTTGGCAAGATTAGAGCAGGTTGCAGTCAAGAAGCCCGCCAAGAAGTTCTCCACCATTCAAAGGAACGAGACAGGCAATCGTTCCGTGCACATTGCAGTGCCTACAGTGGACAAGCCACAGGACGAAATCACTCCTCAGGAGTATGCTATAACCACTGTTGACCTTGGTCCGACCTCGAAAGGTCAGGAAGTAGAAGAGTTAGATAATTCCGTCTCGACCATTAAAGCGAGACTGGAAAAGGAAGTGACCAAGAAGAAAGAATATAAAAAGGAGGTCAAACGTCTCAAAGAATATATACAGCATTTGACCCAGCCACTTGATCAGGGCAATGCGACCGTTCCTCCTCTCCTCAATTCATCACAGGAGCTGACTAGGGAAGTTGAGCATGGAATGGTAACGGCCAGGGAAGCTCAAGGCTGGATGGCAAGTGAGGGCACGGAAGCGGCCTTGTTCATGGAAAAGTTGGCGCTGGCTTATGGACGAACTTCTTCATTTCTTTCCAGATTGATGGATATGGCAGAAACGTGGGAAGGTATCCCAGATATGCAAGAAAGGCTTATTCCAAGCCTTAGAGTTTTGAAGAGCACTCCGAGAGAGGAGTTAGTTGATAAAAGAGTGATTGCTGCAGGGGCAGCATATGATTTTCATCACTGGTTTTGGGCAGTGACGATACGAGAAGAAGTCTTGGAGAAGGCAAGAGTCGATGGGCTTGGAATTGAAGAACAGGTCAGGAAAATCCAGGAGAAGATTTGCATGATAACTACAGATGTGTTCGACCGTGAAGTCATCCGGGAGAACGACACGCAGTTAGAGAGATTGAAGCATAAGGTTCAAGAAGCTTTCTTCTCGACCACTGGACCTTTCTTGAAACAAGACTTTGCGAGAGTGGCAAGACTCTCATCCATTCGGAAGGATTTTGAGAAGCAGGAGGCAGATTGGGAAGGTACTTTTGCTAGATGTGCTGAGAAGTTGGACGGACTTGAATTCCGGATCAGCATGTTGCCTCCTGTCACGATGGACGAGGTCATTGCAGTAGTGTCCAGATTTGCCAAGCACAATGCTATTCAGATGGATAAGGACGCCTCTCCTAGATTATAGCTGGAACTGCCACTTTTCTGATAGTTTTCTGATGGTTAACTCTTGTTATTTTGGGAAACCCTAATTAGGGTTTGGTTGTAATAATCTCGACCGTTGATCTTGTTTTAATCTCGGCCCTTCATTTTATTTTTGGAGCTCTATATAAACTAGTGCTCTCTCATTTTCATTTTGTGTGGAGACAGATTATGTATATTGTCGCATTGAGACTATTTTGAATGATAAAAGCTCTTGAGCATGATTTGCCTTGAATCACTTCTTATTGTTGAATAGTAAGCGAGGTTACATATTGCCTTCCGCCATAGATTAGAGTTAAAGTTAGATTAGGTAGAATTTGCTTTGAAAAGTTGTTAATTGAATGAGAGATTGATCGTATTGACTCAATGGTGAAGTGTAGCTCATACTTTTTTCGAATGGATGATTTGCATTTGATTTGTAAAGTTAGCCTGAGCTCTTAAACGTGGAAGGTTAACTTCAACCTCATTCGAGGTTTGAAAATTATTCTCACAAACCCCTTGAAGATTGCACCCATTTTGCGTATGTTGTCCTGCAGGAGGCGAAACAAAGTGTGGTTTATTTCTCTTCACCGAGTCCTTACTGTCTCTTGAGTTCTTAGGCATAGACTAGACTCTCCTAAACCCTATTCTTTTTGCCATTTTTTTTTGAGATCCATTGAAAGTCCTAATTGAGAACCTTTAAAGATAAATTTCCTAAGTCCCGAACTTGTGCAGACTTTCTACGTAAGTACCCTTGTTTATTACCAGCATTATCACAACGACCATTGAGCTTATCC
>VDFB02003436.1:0-13355 GCA_007258455.2 Sequoia sempervirens | reverse complement strand
GTGGCATTAAAACAGGTGGTGTAAGTAAATATTCTTTAATCAGTTGAAAAGCCTCTTCACACCTAGGTGTCCATGCAAAGGGTACTCCTTTCTTAAGTAGATGTTGAAAAGGATGTGTCTTGTCTGCTAGCTGCACTATAAATCTTCTGATAGATTGCAACCTTCCCTGTAATGTCCTTAGTTGACTGAGATTGTTGGGTGGTGGCATGTCCATGATTTCTTTCACCTTAGCAGGATCTACTTAAATGCCTCGTCTAGAAATGATATAACCTAACAGCTTTCCTGACTTGACTCCAAACACACATTTCTTTGGATTGAGTCTCACATTATACTTCTCTAGCCTCTTAAATATCTTATCTAAAACCTGTAGATGTTCTGCCCTTGTCTTGGATTTTACAATAAGGTCATCGACATAATCCTCCATACAAGTATGCACTAGATCATGAAAGATAGTAGTCATGGCACACTGATAGGTTTCTCCAGCATTCTTGAGTCCGAAGGGCATAACATTCCAGCAATACGTTCCCCAAGGACAAGTGAAGGCTGTCTTAGGTTGATCTTCAGTGGTAATTCTAATCTGGTTATAGCCTGAGAATCCATCCATAAGGGACAACATCTCATATCCTGTTGTCATGTCAACTATCATGTCAATATTAGGCAAAGGGAAGTCATCCTTAGGACAAGCTTTGTTGATATCTCTAAAATCAGTCGCAGTCTGAGATGCCCCGATTGGTTTAGTGGTGGTACTGGAGTGGAAATCAATCTGCATAGTTGATAGACCTAATGGAAACCAGCGTCTAGCAATTTCTTGGTAGCCTTGACTAATAAAGCAATTTGGGGATGCATTTTTCTCAACTACGTTTTCTTGGTTTGGCACACAGTTTGTAAAGTGATGTAGAACAATTTCGGGATCTAACCCGGGCATGTCGACATATATGACCAAGCAAAATTTATCGTCTTTGTTCAAAGTCATGGAACTCGATTTACGTTACGTTGTCAATAGCGCCAAATAAACGGTCGAGGATTCTCTTTTGTAGCTATGTTGACTTCTCTTGATTCTTCAGCAAGCATGGGTGGGTTACTTTCTGTGCAATGGGGAGAATGTTCCAAGCCTCCATCATGGCCTCAAAGAGGTTTTCACCTTGGATGTCCTTCCTTTTACTTTTCATTGTCTAGAGGTGCCTTTAGGTTTCACCTAGAGACTCATCCTTTTATTTTGTTTATTATTTTTTCTCATTTTTGTGACTAGAGGGTTGAATCGATTCCCCAAAATATGCTTTATTGTCCAAGTCAATGGTAAAACCAGCTTTATGATCTCCATTAGGTATGCCTTCTCGTAATCCCAGGAACTCAGCAATTGCTTCGTCGTTCTCAAAAGTGTCTAAGACGGGTGCGTCTTGTTGATCCCAATCAATGAGTTGGGGATAAACTAAGGGCATGTCATCGTCGGAGTTATCAAAGTCTAATGGGGTCAAGGTAAAGATTGAATTATTCATGTGGTTACAAAAGCCTTGTACCAAGTCCTTTTTGCTCTTGGGTTTGGGTCTAGGTGGATGAATAGGTGGGCCTAATGCAAAGGTTTGATAATCGGAAACAGGTGGTTCAGATTGCCATGAGGTAGGATCAAGTGATTCCCAATAGTAGTGTTTAAACCACTCCTCTTTTGTCATTTTCTTTGGTGGATAGGAATTTAGGGGATTGGGTGAGGAACTTAACATCAAGTCAAGTTCTCCAAATAACTTGTCAAGGTCCATGGAAGAGAGTATAGAGGATAAGGAATCCCACTCATAATCATTAGAGTCGAGGGAATTATGATGATTTTGGTCAGTTTGTGAATGTCTTAATAATATGGCTTAGTACTTCCTCAAGAAGTAAGGGTAATGGGTACTAGGAGCAGCCAATCTGAATGCGGTTGAAACCCTAGCCCTACTCCTTTTGGCCACTCAGAAATAAATATTGGTTCAATTCTACCATCTTGGTTTAAGCCTAAACCACTTTGTCCATCATATCCTTTGCTTTGCATGATTTTGAAACCCTTTCCATATAGACTTGTAGGAATATGAGCAAGTAAAGGGGGTTCTTGATTATCTTCCTTATACAGCGAGGAAGTGACATCTTCTGTATCTACAACCTCTTTGCTTAATTCACCCCATTTAGTGAAAGTTGTTGTGGGGGGAACATGTATAGTGATCGTAGATTGTCCCCTACCTGCTATAGGTAAACCATATGACTTAGGAGGAACCAAATGGCTAACACAATAAGAAGTCTTCATGTAATACTCTCCACAACCTTGTCTTGGATCTCAACCCTAGGAGTGGTAGGAAGTGAGGGTGAAACAGATGTTCGAGTGAGCGTGGACGGGTCAACATAAGAAGATGGTTTAGATGGTGAGGCCTCTTGGTTGACTGGCACTTGACATTGAGGGATCTCCTTTAGATTGGTGCAATACTGGAAAGGATCGGGATCACCATCTATAGTTATTTTGGTGCCATTGTAAGGGAATTTAAGACATTGATGATATGTGGAAGGGACCGCCTTCATGGCATGAATCCATGGTCTACCTAGCAGAAGGTTATAGGGAGGGTGAGATCAAGACACGGAACTTTGTCTCCATTACGCGGGACCAATTCTAATAGGAAGTGTTACCACCCCTTTTGATTTGCATTCTTCATCATCATAAGCCTTAATGACAATACTCTTAGTGGTGTCCACGCATGCTTTTGAGATACCTAATGCCTTAATTAGTTTTAAAGTGCATAGATTTAACCCTGCTCCTCCGTCTACCAAAACTCGTCTAACTTTGGTGTCATCAACAAGGACTTCTAGATGTAAAGGGTCATTGTGGTTCATCTTGTCTGTGGCATAGTCTTGTTCAGAAAATGTGGCATGATGATTATTGGTCAAGTAGCCCACCATTTCCTAGAAATGATTGACATCAAGGTCAGTAGGGACCGTGGTGTTCTATAAAGCCTTATCGAGGATAGACCGATGCTCGGGAGAGATACGCAACAATTCCAAGATTGAGATTTGGGCTGGGGTCTTCCCCAGCTGATCAAGTAGGTTATATTGTAACTTGGAAGGTTGAGGTGTTTGCTGTGATGAAGGGCCTCGGATAGTAAACTTAGTATGACGAGTATTGACTGCACACTCAGGATTAGCATTGATAGAAATGGTATTGATGTTTTGATCAGCGACGCGAAGGCAATGAATGATTTTGCCACTATCATAATCATGTTTGATACTCGCATAATTGGCGGACATATTGGTCTTAGTACTCGAACTGGGGACAGTTCCTTTCCCATGGTCATGTAATGGGTCTGAAAAGACCTAATGATCAATGTTGGATGTCTTTTTTTTTTGTCCACTAACCTCAATAATTCTCTTGTCAACAAGATCCTGTATGATATTCTTCAGTTGTCGACAGTTTTGTAGGTTATGTCCCTTAGTCCTATGATAATCACAGAAGGCATTGTCATCCCACTAAGTTGGTTTAAACTATCCTGGATCATATTGTCTTGGTTCCTGCAGTTGTATGAGGTTGTGTTGTAACAGTTTTTTGAACACTGACTCAATGGGTTCCCCTAAGGGAGTGAACTCACGTTTTTGAAATCTCCTTGGTTGTGGACGTTGAGTATTTGAGACCGTGTTAGGAGGTTGATTGACAGCATTAAGCGTGTTGGCAAAAGTATGAGGTCCTTGTAATGTGAGGAGGGGTCTTGCTTGTAATGTTTTAGCATCCACCACCCCATCATTGGTGACATTTTTGTTGCGAGACCAGAATCTGTTTCTGTCAGTGGGGGTGTTTTGTACGATTGGGTTTCTATTTGATATTGTCATTTTGATTTCACCCTTTTCAATAAGATCCTTCTCTATTATCACCCCTTTTTCCACTAGTTCTGAAAAAGATATGCAACAATGTACCCTTAAGTTACTCCTGAGTTTTGGATGAAGGTTTTCTTGAAACATTGTAACCTTTTGTTTTTCGGGTATCTCGACAGGACACCTACTTGCAATAGTTCTCCAACGTTGGAAGAAAGCAATGAATGTTTCACCTTCGTCTTGTGTTGTGTGGCACAAGGTTGCTATATTTATCTCATGGTCAATGTGGAAGGAGAATTGCTCCACAAATTTCTCGACTAGTTCGCCCCAAGATCTAATGCCAGAATCTAAACCTGAAAACCATTCTAGTGCCACTCCTACAAGACTTCGTGGAAATAGCCTCATAAGATACGCGGGATCGTAAGCGACATCTATGCATATGGTAGAAAATTCCCTGATATGTTCTACTGGATTGCGTTTGCCATTGTACTTAGGAAGATTCGGTATGACATATCCGTGAGGGAAAGGTGTCATGTACAATGATCTATCAAAAGGGAATGGGCATATGTCCTTTGGTGAAAATGATTTCTTAGTTGAGACCGACATGTTATCCATTTGCGTTTGTAATGTGTGCATTTGCGTTTGTAGGACGTCAACTTGGGTCAAAGATGTGCTAGGAGGATTATGCGGATCCATGTATGTGTTCTGAAATCCAAAGTCTCGTGATGGGTTTCGATTGAACGTTGGCATCTGAGGCGGATTAGGATTTGGAATATTGGTAAATGTGTTCTGGTCTGGTATCTGCATAAATTGATGTTGACCTAGGTTCTGTGTAAACGGATTTTGAGTACCACTCTGTGACAAGGGATTATGATTCAGAATCGGTGTGAATTGGTTTTGACTTGGAATCTGTGTGGACGGATTCTGACTACCAATCTGTGCAAAGGGATTCTGATTCGGAACTGATGTAAATTGGTTTTGGCGTGGAATCTGTATGGACAGATTCTGATTACCAATCTGTGAAAAGGGATTCTGATTCGGAACCGATGTAAGTGGATTTTGTGTACCAATTTGGGAGAGTAAATTCTGACTCAAAAACTATGTGAATGGATTCTGATTGCCATATTGGAAGGAGGGAATGCCCCCTATTTGTGTAATACGCGGTATAGTACTAGTGACTTGAGCACTAGGTATGGCAATTGACTGTGGTATGGTACTTGTGATACTAGCATTAGGTATAACCGTTGACTGTAAACTTGTGGCACCGACATAAGGTGTGGAGGCTAAGGTTTTAGACTTTTTATTCCCAACAAGAGGACTGAAGGGAGTAGATGATGAAGCCCCTGTAGTGAAATTAAATCCTAACATCATGCTAGGTGTACCAAATGGGGACGTATGGACTGTCGTACTCTGTGTAGACATGCTAGATGGCATAGTCGTGCTGACCTGAGGTATAGTAGTACTAGCAGAAGTGGTATTTGTCCCTTGTGTAGGTTGAGTTTGTAAGGTGCTAATGTCAAATCCTAAAGGTAAGGTAGCACCTTCAGTTAGCAATTTGCCTAAAAAATGTTGACGATCATTTGCTAGGTACTCATCTACAAAAGAGGAAAACTCAGGGTCCTGTGCGGCAGCCTCTATGTCCTCTACTACAATGTGTCCTTGAGTGTTTCTAGTGGTGAATTTGTCTAATAAAGTCTTATGAGGTCTTGAAGAAAATGGATTGATGAACTCATTTGGGTTCGACATGTTTTCTCTCTCTCTCTCTTCTCTTAGACCTAGTTTCAACCATGTAAGACAAGCTCAATATGCGAGAAATGCAAGACTATATCTAGAAACTGTATGACTCTATTCTATGTTTTTGGGGTTTTCTTATGCAAATAATGAATGTTCTAGGATGACACTAGTTTAGACTCTAAAGATGCAAAGTCTAAGCAAGACCCTAAAGTGATCAACTCTATAAACCCAAGATGAAGGGACCAACTGCCTAAAGTCAAACCAAGGTGTCAATTTAGTTGAGTCAAGGAACCAATGTAGGACGAAGATCAAAGACAAGTTGAGTTTCCTAACTAGACTGATGAGCTAGGATAACTCTCTGTAGGAAAAAGTATAAGATGATAAGACTAGGTTCAATGACAGATTTCGTTGACACTATGACCTTTCTAGAGTATAGATGGTGGACTACTCCTAAAGTTTGTAAAAGTGACCTTTCTAGAAGTCTAATGCAAGGTGATATGTACCCTAAGATGAAGGTAAACTCTAACTGAAGACAACTATGGTGATGACTAAATGAACCTAAAGGATGCAAAATTGAGCAAATCGTTTTAGGTTTCTGTTTCAAAGACTGTTTGTGTGAAGACCACTGAAACTGGTATAACCGTGTTGACTGGACAGTGACTGTAAATTTTGGTTTTCTGGTAATCGACGATGCCGCTTAATTTTAGTTGCGCTCAAAATTAACAAATATGTTCAAACCGATAGATGTGACTCTGAATATACCGACATGCATCAAATTGACAGATGACTCGAATATAACGCGACGCGTTTTTCCAAAGGTATACCAACCGATGATGCACTCTCACCAATGATGCACTTAATTTACGATGCGACTAAAAAATAATAGATGCTTAATTTCTAAAATTATTAGATGCTATGGTTTTGGTGAACAGCTTGTGACTCTCTCGCGGAATTTTTCGCGACATGAAATTTAAACCGAAGTCCGCTTCCGTGATCAAATTCCCCTCGGCTGCAATCAAAGACAATCGTAAAACACAGTGTTTTCAGTTTCAATTTTGGACTCAAAGAACGTTTAAATTGATAACAGACAAGCACATCCTAGTAGGCCAAAGGCCTAGGGTTTGTATACTTGGTATAGCCCACCTATTATACCCTGGATTGGTGATGAACACCTTTCCTTCTCGAGAGCGGATAGCTTAGGAATTTGGTGGCATTGGCTCCCCTCCACGGCTCATTAACGTCTTTCGAGCACACCAATTCCAAATTCTTTGGGCAATGACCTCCCAAGAACTGTTATCTCTACTCAAGGGGATCAGTAGTGAGTATCTTTGGGCATGATACTGTACCTTGCACTAATACCAAACAACGGCCACAAATAGGTTGGTCTCTACAACAAAGGGTGGTATTTAATTTGAAAGACTCGGCTCGCGGGTGTGATCCATACGACGCTGAAGTCCCTTTCTCGATCCATCTCGCCGAAATCATACTGATTCTTGGGGTTTCCCCAAGAACCCACTTTGTATACCGGGCCGGAAGTCCCCTGCTCGGTGCAATTGCATGAGTTGCCCGGGTGAGTACTTTTTCCCACCAGAACAAAGCCCAAGTTCTTAGAGTTGGTAACCGCTTCTTACACCTGCAGTTCGCATTGCATGAGCAAGGGGAGAGGATACTTCGATATACCAAGTCGTAAGGGTAACCAGACTTGTGTTTTCGCACCAAACACAGTAGACACTTGTTAATTTTAACCAAACTAAAGATTTGCTACGCTACCAAACAATCTGTTTCAAAATTTAACTAGGGTCTTCAACAAGCATCCTGCAGAAGATATCATTAGTAATTTTTCAATATTGTCTTCATCAATTGTCCTGCAAAAGCTTGTTAACTCCAAATGGCCACACGCTGAAAATCAAATATCAGTAACACGAAAATCAATTGAAAATTCCAGATTGTCGAAAGCAGAAATAAAATTTTACCAAATAATTCGCGCCGCTTCGCACAAATGATGTAAGCGCTGCTTTTTCAGCTTGCGTTCGATACCAGCTACGTTTAGAATTGTCGATGCTGCCAAGCTCACGATGGCGGTTTATAAATCCAATTGGCGTTCAAACTTCACATGTTCGAAGTCAATTGCGCAGTAAAACTTCATAAGGCTGCTCCGCATTTAAAATCCGCAAAAATGAAAATTAAAAAGATCTTCCGGATTCGCGGAAGATGGTGTCTTCACGCCGGGTTCACTCAAATGTAACATCAAAATGAAAAGGCTTTTGCACAATAGACACACAAAGAAGATTGATTAGAAGCACACATGCATACAATACTAAAATCTAAAATGCAAATTCATTCATTAAGCAACAAAGAACATGGGAAAGTAAAAACGTAAGTAAAACTAGAACAATCTCACCAATTTTCAAACGTATTTCCATGATTCATCTCGATTGCCCTTCTCCATTTTGCTTGTGTAGTATAATTGCCCTCAGATTTTCAAGTTCGCGCAAGTATAGCCTAAGATAGTGATTAGCAAAACATCGAAGATTCAAGACAAAAGTGCTCTCCAAAGTTACAAAATTTTGTGGAGAGAGATTGAAAATGAAGAATGAAAAATCAATTTATAGAAAATTGATTATTCGAACGCATGTGCCAAGATCAAAGATCAATCCACGTCTTCGTGATTGACTCCATTAGACATGCATTCTCGATAACTCCATGTAGCGATGACATGAGAGTGATTCAATTAGAAATAGAATTAAAGATTAAATAAATGATTTAATCTTCAGTTCAAGATCAAAGACATAAGACTATCTTGTGCCAGCAAATATAAAAGATTGATTTCGAGCTAAATCCTCCATTTTGAACGGCATATCAACACTTACCACTAAATAATAATATTTAATTAATATGCATGTGCACGCGAATGAGTTAGAACTGGATGATTGAATGGTTAGATGAGGAGATTACTCGAGAATGCCCCTCAGACATCAAATGAATAGTTAACTGAACGATTAAAATAGATGTCGAGTTGAGTAAAAGTGAATACTTAGATAACTCACATAATTATCTAAAATATAGAAGAATGTGTTAAAATAGAATTTATGAATTAAATAATTTATTTAATTCAAGAGACAATATTCGAAGGATAATTAAATAAATAATATTTATTTAACTAAGTGATGAAATGACTCAAAATGAATAATTAAATAAATTAAGAATTTATTTAATTATAGTTGAAATATGATAAAGAATAAATTAAATAATGATTTATTTAATTTAACTGGAAGAATAAGGTTAATTAGTAACATAATTAAATAACAAGCGTTTATTTAATTAATAGAAGAAATAAAGAAAAGTGAATTAATTAAATAATTGAAATTATTTAATTAATAGAAGAATTAATGTTAAGATGAATAATTAAATAATTGACATTATTTAATCATGACTATGAATAATACGAATTATGCAGAATATGGAAGTCGCAGGCTTAAACCAGATTTCAGTGTCTACAGTAGCTTTTGGATCCAACTTAGTTCATTTTTCTATAGGCACATGAACATAAGCCTCACAACCAAATACCCTTTAATGTGAATTAAAAGGTTTCTTACCTATCCAAATTTCATAAGGTGTTGTTTCAAGAGCCTTGCAAGGAGATCTATTCAACAAGTAACAAGTAGTACTTACAACTTCTACCCAACACTGATACATTTTGACTCAAAATCCGACAAAAGTTCGTCAAAATTTTTGACGCCATTTCGTCGGGATTTTTTCATCAATTTTCCGATGACATTTGAAACGTCAAAATTTTGACCTAGCATCGTAGGCTGGGTAGGAATTTCGATGTTTCAAATTTCGTCAAAAAATTGATGAAAAAGTACCGATGAAATGGCGTCAAAATTCTAAAGAACTTTTGTCGGATTTTGAGTCAAATTTTATCAGTGCAAAAGCATCTGTCAAGCCGTGAACTACTTAGCATACTTCTGGCTCTTTCCATAATTGTCCAATTCATCCTTTTTTCCACTCCATTCCATTAAGGAGTGTAAGGAGTAGTTTTTTGTCTAACAATTACCACATGCTTACAAAATTCATCAAATTCCTTAGAACAGTATCCCCCTCCATTATCTGAACTCAAAACCTTAATATTACAATATGTTTTCTTTTCAACTAAGGCTTTAAATTCTTTAAACTTAGTGAAAGCTTCAGATTTATGCCTCATAAAATATAACCAAGTATTTCTTGTAACATCATCAATGAAGGAGTTAAAATATATAGATTTTCCAATTGATTCCACATCCACAAGACCAAATACAATTGAATGAATAAGTTCTAATTTATTCTTAGATTTATTACTGCTTGAATGAAAATATTTTCTATTTTATTTTCCAAGCACACAATTTTCACAAAAATCAAAACTCTCATTAGAATAGGAAAAACTGTATAACAATTTTTTATTCAAAATGGTTTTTAAACTAGCCTCACTAATGTGGCCCAATCTATGGTGCCACAACATGTAAGTATTTTCAAAATTTTAAGTTACATTGGTAGAGTTAACAACAATAGTGGCTTCAAGCCTAAACATAGTCTCATGTCCTTGTCCCTCTTGATATCATCAAATTTCCTCTTACCAATTTGCAACCATGCTTACCAAATGTTACATGCAATCCCAAATCATTCAACTTAGAAACTAAAATCAAATTTCTTTCTAATCCTAGGATATGCAAAACATTAGAGAGGATTTTTAACCTTCCATCACTGAATCACAACTAAATCTAACCCCTTCCAAAAATAGGATATGAAGAGTTATCATTGAGGTAAACTTCACCTCCATCATATTTTTCATATGTGGAAAACCATTTCTTTTGAGGAATCATATGATACAAACATCCTAAATCAATTAACTAGTGTTCATTAGTCATAATATTAAGAGAAGAAATCTATAGTGTAGGAAATTATATACCTTTACAATTTCACATTATGTTTGGATCCCTTAATTTATTGCACTTAATTAAGCTTCTAATTTCTAAATTATACATTCCAAAGCCTATTTTTTCCATTTTTTTAAAGGGAAACCAACATTTAATTAATGGAATTGATATTTTAATCACCCTGGAATATGTGTTTCTTGGACTTATAGGCCAGGATCCATTTTCCCTTGGGGTCCCCTTTAAGTCTTAGGAACCATTTTTAAAAATGTTTTTGGTGGTATTTTATTGATTCAAATTCAACTTCCAATTCCTAGATTTTAGAATCTAATTTTTGGGAAATTAGATAAACACCTATAAATACCTAGTATTTTTATCAATTCAAATCTAAGTAACATTATCAAGACTTCATATGAGAAAATACTATTGTCAAGAGAATTCAAGAGCATATTTATCAATCATTTGTTGCAACTTTCAAGATCCTAACATCATGTTCAAGCTTATGTGTGTTCATGTCATCTTGTGAAGGCTAACATGCATTGTTGATCCTAAAGCATCCAAGCATTTTCAAGTGTCCAAATCCATCCAGCAAAGAAAGATCAAGTTCCTTAGAGAGATGTGCTTGTCTTTAGTCCTCTAAGGGAATCCATTGAAGGTTTGGTTAGTTGTAAGAAGAAAGTGTTCATTCATCATTTCCTTCTCCCTTGTCATTATCTTTATATCCCTTATCATTATCTTTATATTAAGGTTTAATTACCAAACATGGGGTTTGACTAAGGCAGACCCCCATTCAAAACAATTTTTTTTTTCCCTCTCTTTGTGTATGTGTAGATTACAGGTTGAAGTAGGATTGAAGATCTTAAAGAGAAATTTTGCATTGTTGCATAAGTTGTCATCATTGTTGTCAAGACATGAAAACTCAACTATAAATTTTACGTCCAAATTTCTGACAGTGGAACTTGTATAAAAAAGAAGCCCAGATCCTACCTTAGAGGACTACGAAAAGTATTTTTAGAAGCCCTAACCAAGACCCATTCACCCTAGGGTGAACCTCCTTCAATAGAGCTCAAGACCAACTTTTGGTGATTGGTACATGTGTCCTAACCCTTCTCAGATCTTCTTACAAACTGTTATTTCAATTTCTGTACTTTCAAGAATTTGCATTTCATGTTCTAGGTCTTATAATTCATTGAGGTTGAAAGTCAATCCTTGCACCTTGTGATATCTTTCCTAATGAAATGACTTAGGGAAAGATACAAATAAAGAGAAAAAACCCTTACTGCTTAAGGAACCCATTTCCAAACATTTCAAAACCAAAGCTTCATCACCTAATTTTGAGGATTTCTCTGTGGAGGAATCAATTTGTTTCTTTGGATTTCAACATTCCTTCTTCACATGTCCTCTTTTTCCATAGTTCCAACATTTCTCTCTATTCTTCTTCCTAGGATTTTTAGATCTACCCTTAGACTTGTTCTTTAGGCCTATTCTTATCTCCTTTAGACTCACTTTCTTTAGGCCTTCCCTTGACATTGAGGGCATCGCCCGAACTATCCCTAGTATTCTTCCTTATTTCTTGTGACAACAAAGTTGCTACAAAAGCATCCATCTTTGGATCTTCAAGGTTAGCAACAATAGAAAGAATAAAATTATCACATGAGTTAGGGAAAGAAAAAAGAAGAATAATACAGTTATCTTCTTCAAAATTAACATCTATAGAGGCTAGTTGACTCAAAATCAAATTAAATGAATTTAAATTCTCGACTATTGATTCACCTTCCTTCATCTTAAGATAAAACAATTTTCATTTCAAGTAGAGTTTATTTACCAGAATTTTTTCTTGGTAGATCTCACCTATTCGGTCCCACAAATCATGTGAAGTATTTTCCTTTGACACATTCAACAAAACCTCCACTATAACTCAAAAAACCTTCATTCTACCACCCAAGGTACAAAACTGGTCAAGATTTGATACCAAATGTTAGAAAAAAGAAGGTGAACAAAAATAGTAGAAGCTTAAATCAACTGTAAATCAGATCTAATAGTGTTTACCATATGGAGTTTATATAAGCAATAAAAATGAAAGCATAGAACAAAAAATTGAACATCAAACATAATGTTTAATGTGGAGAAACCATTTCGGGAAAAAACTCCACCAAAGAAGAGATGAATAGATTGTATTATTAGAAAAATATGATTACAATACATCCAATCTAACTCCTCTTCAACCTTCAATTTGACAGCATAACCCTTGCATGAAAACTTGAAGAAAAACATTACCATCTCCACTTTCAAGCACCTATTATATAGAACAATACAACCCATGAAGAATGGTGTCCAAATTGGAAAAATACTCATGCCACCACCTTGGAATAATAAATTACATATCATAATGACCTATTATAGATTCTTTTACAACTATCATAAGGAAAATTTCATGCATGGGCACCTAGGGATCAAGATAGCAAAGATACCATCATATAATCTTAAGAAAGGTGACATAGTTGTCATTGATACTATTACAACTTATGACAGTTATCATAACATCTCATAATGTTAGATTTTGAAGGTGGACACCTAGAATCTTCATATCAACCATTTCACCATTACTATGACAACTATCTAGTAAAATTAATACATTAACTCCCTACCGATAAAACGATAATTACCAAGGCTAGTAAAAAATTAATTACCACTATTGGTGAAACCTTCCATCCCTTATGAGTGACTTATATGATATTTACAAGGTTGATGGAACCTTTGTCCCAACAGGGGGTTGATGGTCGAGTTGTGTCCAAATATTGAGTGACATCAAACTTGGTTGAAGCTTGGTTCCCTACATAAGGAGCTTAGCCAAGATGACTTTAGTATGTGCAGTTATAAGGTGATTAGTCA
>VDFB02003435.1:0-12081 GCA_007258455.2 Sequoia sempervirens | reverse complement strand
ACAATAAAGATGAAATTGAAGAACAATATGGGTACAAATATAAAGATAAGCCTTTTGTCCATCATGTGGCTAGTGTTGGTAATGTTGAGGGATTGAAGAATGTCCCCTTACTTGATACAAACAAAGATGTAGCAAACTTAGAAGGTTGGACAACCATTCACTTTCTATGGGTCATGAAGTGAAATGTGCTGAGGTACTTCTTGAAGCTAATGTTGACACAATTTGTCACCATGTTGAAGATCCTCCAAATGCATTGCTAGAAGAGCCTAGGAAGATTACTATGTCAAGATGAATGGTGAATTGCATGTAGAAGTCCACACTTTGAATATAGGAAGGAATCTAGTATAGATAAAGCTTAGTAGGGATGGTTGCCGGTAATGTCCTCTTCTTGCACCTAATCAGTTGGAGAGTTCCATTAGCCTATTCCAGGGTTCCCTTAGGCTAAGTGGAGTTGGTTAGGGGACTTAGAGCCAATGTGGGCTTTGTGGTGGGGTTTTTGGTGCTTTCTGTCAGGACTTTCTATTTTTAGCAGTGGCCAATTTCAGTACTTACTATTTATAGTAAGTCTCAACGTATCTCAGTTTTGTGCCAGTTTGATGTTTGGGAGTACTTACTATTCTTAGCAGCTGCTATTTATAGTAAGCGTATTTTTGTCAAATGGTCCAGGTTTATGTTACTCCAACAACAAATATTTCCAAATTGGGCGTTGGTGAGTCTAAGGTTGATTGAAATAATGTTTGTATTTTTCTGTCACTTAAGTTATTTTTATAAAGTCACTTTATAACTTAAGTGAGGGTCTTGGAGACATAAAAAAAGTACCTTGTCACACCTAGTTCATTAAGGTTGTTTCTAAAAGGGCCAAATATTAAGCCTCAAAAGGTGGACACTACCCTAGGGAGATATAAAGATTTCTAAATAAAATAAAAAGCTCATGAGAGGGGGCATGGGAGTGTCTTGGAGGGAAAAACATTTCAAATTGAGTCACCCTAACTTTCCCTCTCACTTTTATAAAGCAACATTTTGGCTCTCATTTGTGTATCTTTCATTTGGCAACATAACAGGATGCTGCTGGAATACTTCCAGGGTTCTATTGCTGCATGTTGAAGGCAGAAACCCTCACCATTTGGAGCTGGATTCGGTGGTAAAAGATCCACCCTAGCCGGATAGGAGTGATTCTACTTCAGGGATCACCTTTGGTGTCAACAGAGTTTTGATTTCAGTCTTTTCACAGGAACACCAGATCTCTTTATTCTTTTTGATCGGTTTATGCTTCTGGCGGTCGATCCGGTTTCTTTTTGTAGGTTTTGAGGTGGCGGTGCAAAAAGCCTCTTAGTTCTTCGAGGATTGACGATTCAGGAATTTGGAACCATCGCCTGATAGTGATCGATGAAATCATCGGCTCCCTTGTACGCTCATCGGGATCATTCTGGTGGTTGGTTCCATTGACCTCCTTGTTTGCGCTCATCTTACGCATTATCGACGGTTTGGTTGACTTTTGAAGCTGGCCTCTGGGGGTCAGATACTCTTTTGGTTGTCTCTTTTCAGACCATTCTCAGACGGACAGCAACTTTGGGGCCTGCTACAGCGAGTTCGTGGTGTCTATTCATACGTATTTGTTGGCCCAAGTGAAGGAGAATGTCGTGGATTGATATGTTAATCATTTGGTGACTTTCCCAAGGAGTTGTATGTAATTTGCTGCCCATGTGAGACTGTTATCAGGTCTGATAATCACTATTTCCAGGTCTGAAACATCTTGCATTAAGTCTGATTTGATTTGTAATCATTTTCTGTTATGATATGTTATCATACAATGTGAAAAGAAATGTTATTTCTTGGTATTCACCTTTCTATGCAATATTTCCTATGTTTGCAATGCATGAATAAAACCATGTGAAAAAAGACAAACCAAAACACATCAGCAAAACATCAAAATCAGCAAACAATTTCAAAAAATAATCAGGGTTGGTTGTTACATTGCCAAGTTAGCTTGGGAGTCTGTGGATCTTGGGAATCACACCCCTACGAGGGTTATAAGACAACTTGATGGAGCTCTATGAGTGTAACTTAGCATGGATTGTTGTCCAATGGTTCAGGAGAATAGTGATTCGGGAGTTCAAGGAGGTGGTAATTTGGGATCTTGGGAATTCAGCTTGGGAGATACACCTTTACTAGGGTTTGAGGCTAGCTTCATGGAGGTCTACTTGGTTCATGGTTTAGGGTGTTTTAGTTTGATATGCTTTATGTTAGTTTGCTTTGGCTTTCAATGCAGTAAGCCTTAAGAGAGGATATTAGAAAATTGAAATGACTATTAAAAAATAAGACTTGCTTTTGTAATAAAAGTCACTTTAGTGACTAAATTTAGATTAGTTTATTTTTTTATTATTAGTCTATTGTTTTAGAATATTTTAACATGCATTTGTCATGCATTGTTTTTATCTTCATTCCAAACTCTTTTTAAGGAGGTGAATATATTTGTAATCATTCATCCAATAAGGAGGTGAATATATTTGTAATCATTCATCCAATCTATAGAATAATATTTTGTGTTCGATTTGTTTTCATGACACTACCCTGGTTTTAAAAAGCAAAAAAGAAAAATTATTTTAGGCCACCTAGATGGAAAAGCAACATTTTTTCCCAAGTATTTTCTAATTAAATCCTGAGTAATTAAATTCTATTTGTGCTTTTGGTTTGACGAGTTAATCTGAATCTCGAGTAATGCAATTATGGTATAATTCTATAAACCATTTTTATTTATCTTTAACATTTATCATTTGATAGTTGAGATTATTTTATCAATTATGTAATGTCCCCTATTTGGGAATTACCCTAAAATTTGCCCTAGAATCACAAATTTCATTAAAATAAGAATTGTAAGATAGCTAGAGATATAACTTACCAATTAAAATGCCTTTTAACAAGATAAATCCTGATTTAGGTCCTGCAATTGTATTAGACAATATTGCATATGTATATATAATTCATAAATCCAATTATTTCTATTAGGGTCAATAATCGCACATACGAGTATAAATAGGTAAAATCATCATAACTCATTAGATAAGCCATGCTACATCTATACTTGTTTTTAGTATTCAATCACAATAGGTTTGAATGAGGGAGAATGATAGGTTGGCCCAAAGCAAACCCCACACTAAGCCCAAGAGTGGACACTCAGCCTCTTGGCCCCAAGGGGCAGGCACGTTGGACATCCAACATGGGGTAGTCTACCTAGTGAGGTGCTTGCATCTGCCTTCCCTATTCTTATCTTCGTATTTATCCTCTTATGGCTCGTGATTTCTCCCACAATCAACCATTGTAGAGGTTGGAAAGGAAATCGCAATAGGGTGCCCAAGAGCTGACACTCACCCTCTTGGCCACAAGTGGCAAGCACATTGGACATCCAACATGTGGTGATCTACTTAGATAGTGATCTCATATCTGCTCCCCTTCCTTGCATTTCCTCTTCTCCTCCACATGATTGCTTGCCAAGTTATAGATACATTTCATATTACCACACCACAATTATTGATTCTAGTATTCATACTCATATTAAAGAAACATAATTACTTAATACCATGCAAGCATTTGGTTGATACTAATATTATGACAAATGTATATATATTTCATTTCTGACGATTTAATTTTAATAATTACTCTGAGCAGCATGGAACCTCAATTTCTGCTCAAATATATACTGTAAAGCAATAATCTTAATTATTCTTCTTTTCCCATCTTACTTTTCAGGATTGACCATCCATATGCATAGATTCAGGATCCCTATTTATACCTATCGATGAACAAGGATGTCTGCCCTGAAATCATTCGACGGTTCTTCCTTAATTGAGTTTTGGTTTTTATTTCTTTTAAATGGTTCTACTAATTAATCAGAATTTCAAATCATTGTCTTTGTTAATGATATAATTTCTAATTCTCAATTCAGATTCGCTGTTGCAAATGATTATAATCAAGGAAGAACTATCAACTTTCTAAAAACATTATTGAATCGCCGCCTTTTAAAACGAATAGACCAAAGATCGCTGTTCTCTCTCTTTATTAATTGCCTCATTATTATCACTGTTATTTCATAATGTATTTTTAGTATAAATATTATCTTTACATACATATATTTACATTATTTTCCTTTTGTATATGAGTTTTTATATATATTACATATTTAAATGATTATAATAAGACATAATAATATTTAAATTTGCTAATATTATATTTCTATATTTTAATATTACCATTTATTTAATTTTGCATTTCAATTGCTTGGGTTTTAGAAAGGTAATTTAGGGTATTGATTAAATTATCAGCTGTTAAAAATTCCATTTCTTGAATTATTTTGTATATTTTTTTTGTCGATTAGTTATAAAAATTTCACATATTATATGCACATATAGTATGGCCGAACCCAGCTGTTCTCAACATGGGAAAAAAATTGCAAACTGGCAAATCTGAACCAAAACTAAACCCAAACACACTCCTGAACCACAACAGTGAAAAAGGTAATCCTGCATCTATTTTTGTAGCATGATTATTTAAAACATAATATAATACTGAAGCTTCTTTACTATTTTGTTCTTCTTTACATTGTATTCCTAGTTCAATCAAGATAGATTAGAAATTGGAAGAAAGCAATCAAGATAAATTAGAGATTAGAAGAAACCAACAAAATAGTAAAGGAGCTTCAGTATTATATTATGCTTTAACTAAACAAGTGCAAAAATAGATATAGGATTACCTTTTTCACCGGTCAATCCAGATAGATCAGACATTGAAAGAAATCAAATGAATTCTTCTTTGTAAAATATTACTGTTTTTGTGTTATTTGAAATAATATTCTGTTGTAGAATGGCAGCTGCATTTGTTTAAGTTCGTAACATTATGGATATGGTTTGCCTCAATCTTTATTTTTCAATGTTTGTAGGTCGTCTGTGGATTCATGCAGCTGCAAAAGTTCCAGAACCTGCCACAATCCAAGCTATGGAGGAGTTTTATAAAGAAATATATAGAATTGATGGAGTGACAGACATAAAGTTTCCTGAATATTATCCAGTTTCTCAACTTCTAGGTGATTACATTTCCTGTCTCTCAATATTGGAAATTGTGTTATTCTAAGTGAAACTTGCTATAAATGATGCAGAACACTAAAGAATAAGCCCTAGTTTTGGAAAAAAATAGATTTTGAACTCAAGAAGTGGAAATCTGAATATTAAATGCTAACTAGAGAAAAATCTTTTCCTGTTTTGAGGACCAGATACTAAATCAGGAAGTTAATGAAATATCTAATTGTATGCAAATGGCACAAGCTATGTTAACGGGTTCTACAAAAGCCCTGGTCAAATCTGAACTGGTCTAGACTGTGTTTTGATTCTTGTCCAGGTCCTGCCTGGGTTTTCCCAGGGTCCTGACTCCTGTTTAAGTGATCCCCTGCTGGAGGTATGGAATAATTAAATGTGAGGTTGCTTTAACCTTCTTGTCTATGGGGTGTTTGCAGCTCCCATGGTCATGTGGTTTTAGGAAAGCATAGGCTATCTACTGATCTATTTAGTTGTTTGCTTCTGACATCCATTCAATTCTCAGCCTTAAGAGAGAGGACCAATATGACTAACTGGCATTAAGGGTGAAATCTGGTTCTTAGGATCCATGTAATCAATGGTGTTATTGGTGAAATTTCGTTCATAGGATCCCTGTAATAAACTTTTGTACATGGCTGCTGTCAATTCACTGTTAAAATCTGTTTGCTTAACAAATGTCATTTTGTAAGATTTTCTCTTGCAAAATCTACTCTGAAACAAATGCCTTAAGAGCTAATTACATAAACTGTTTGCTCAAAGAAATTAAATAGATTCAACATGCCATGAATAAAATCCAACTATTCCATTCATAATCCCCACAACTTCCGTACAAATGCAATGAGGTTGCATTTATAGAAAAACGAGGAGGAAAGGAGGATGATAACTCACCCTCCTAGAAGTTTAACTCCTAGGGAAGAGGTGGCACCTTTCACTCCAAGAAGGGAAGTGTAACTCCCATGGAAGAGGGTGAGACCTTGCATTCCAAAAGAATTAGTTGACACCTCGTTATTTAGGAATAAAATGCCTCGCTAAACAATTGTAGAGTAATAGAAATATCAGTACAGGTGCCAGGTTAGGCTGAAGACTTCTTTGAATAGTGTATGGTTGCTGCACATGGTTATGATAGTCTTTATAGACTCAGTCAAATCACTCCCACCTTAAAACATACCCTATAACAATGCAAAAGATTTTTTTTGTCTTTTGCATGTGAATTAGATCTTTTAAAAAGCTATTTTAGCTAATTGTAGACACTTTAATTTCACATCTTAACAATACACCTAACATTGCATCCTAACACAATTCTAATTCCATGTCAACATTATTGCCACATGTAATGTCCGCATTTTTGATGTCCTTCTTTGGGCTAGTTTGGGTAGTGCAGTGTAGGGTTTCCTGTTTGGGCAGTGTGTGGGAGTTGTCCAATGAGCTTTAATGTTTTGTGCCAGTTTGATAATTGGTGAGTACTTACTATTTTTAGCAATTGCTATTTATAGTAAGTCAATTTCAGGAAACTGGTCTCAGACCCATAGTGTCCTCAACAGTGTTATTTCTATAGTGGCGTTGGAGAGCCTAAGGTTGGATTATTTAATATTTGCTTTTAATCAACCACTTAAGTTATTTTTATAAAATAACTTTATAACTTAAGTGAGGGGGTAGGTGGTCATCGAAAAGTACCTTGGTGCCTAATGAGATTATGTTGTTTTAGAAGGCTGAATAAGGAAAAATAGTTTCCTTATGAGCAAGGATGCCCCTTTGAGGAATATTTGATTATGTTTTAAAGTATAAAGCAAATTATTAAAAAAACAAATGGAGAAGGGGGTTGCTTTTGGAGGGAAAGCATTTTCAAACTTGAGTTGCCATAATTTCTCATTGGCTCTTTATAATCTCATTTGTACATGTCTAAGTTGGTTGCATGATAGGATGTTGCTGGATTTTCTCCAGTAGGTCTACAGTTTGGCGTTGAAGACGAAAACCCTCTTCATTTAGGAGCCGGTTTTGGTGGTGAGAGATCCACCCTAGTTAGTTGGGTGTGATTCCACTCAGGGGTCACTTTGTGTTTTACAGATATTCTGATTTTCAGTATTTTGGCATTGAAAGATGAAGATTTTGAATATTTTTGAGGTGTTGCTTATTGGGTTTGGTGTGATTAAACTTGGTTTTGTTGGGACTGGTTATGGCGTTGATTCTCAATGAGGGTATTGAAGGTTTGAAGCTGTTAACAGTGATTTTCTGAACATTACATTTCCAGGACAGAAGTAGATAGTTTGATCATAACTTAATATCGGTTAGGGTTTGCATTTTGGGCATTGGTTCAACAAAAGCTCCTCATCAAGGCGCCCTAGATTATAGATTCACATGAATTTATTGGTGAAAACCTGATTTGTTAGAGCAGATCGCCCTTCTCAGGTTGGCGCCCTATTTGTGGTGATTCCCAGATTTTAGGCCTGCTGTTGTATAGGCTGTTTATGCCATTGTTGGGGTCTGAAACGTTGGTCATTTGCACTGAGATTGCAAGGGGTTCACTGGTCTATCTCATCGGTGAAGGATATTGCAAGTTTGGAGTGTCTTTTGCTGTTTGAGCTCTATATCCAGGTCTGATATGAAATTTACTGATTCTAATATACATTTGTAAAAGTCAGATTTTTGTTATGTTATCATTAAATTATATTCTGAAAGTTCATCAATATTGCAAACAAGTCTATCTATATTTCTTGCACTTTATGTTATCTTTATATCATGCATGCTTGAATCAATGAATGGCATTTGAAAACCAAACAAACATCAGCAAACACTTCTCATCAGCAAAACAAGAAAACAAAAAAAAATTAGGGGCAGTCATTACACCACACTAATTTACCAATTTCGACACTTCTGACACTATCCTAGTTAAATATAACCACATGCTCATCTCACCTCACCATTAATTAATTAAATATATTAGTCATGTTTAATTAGTTAGGCTTTTCTCTCACGTTCCCACATCACCTAATTTAATTAAATAAATCATATATTTAAGCTATTTTCTTGCATCTCCATGTAATGAATTAATTAACTAATCTTATTATTTGATTTATTAGTCTAAAGTCTTACTTTGTCAAATAAATAACTAAATCCAATTCACAGTCTCATTCCCACTTTGACATTTAATAAATCAAAACCCTTTTCCCTCTACCCACTCAATTAAAAATTAAGTAATTCCACCTCATCATCCACTTTCACAAAGCTGTTTAGGTTCATTGAATATACAGACCCACTCAAAAGCTAAACTAATCTTACTTCTCATTCATTTGTCTGAATAGGACAATCACAAGCCTTCATTTTGCAAACACTCTTCCATCAATCGTTTAACAAGACCCTTCCATTCAATTTTAACTCTCCATCCACAATCAATCTCAACCATTCATCCTCTTAGCTTGCCCTAGAAGACAACAAACTTGCCCTAATCAAATCTTAACCCTCCATTTCAATCAAATCTCAACTGTCCATCTTCTCATCAACACATTTATCAGTAACCTTCATTCTCAGTCAAAACGTGTAGTGAAGATTTGTAGGTACAAGTTGCTGAAATGCCGAAGGGTCTTCATCAAGCCTCCATCAAATCAATATCAACATAGTTTCCTATCACTTGGAATCTTGCACAACACATGAGCAACCACATCCATTCAATAAGAGGGTATAATGTTTAGTTTTCTTTGAACAATTGTTGTTCTTTTGCCTTCTTAGCTCAATCTGAAGTATTCTCGAGTTTGGAATAGGGAGTCTTTAATTTGTATGTGTTTCCCTCTTGTTCTACACCTATTGTTCTACACCAAATCCAGGGTATACACTAACAAAAAGTACACCTTATTGAGAAGAACATAAACTATGCTAACTAAAAAATATATATATTTTTTTGCATTTGATTGATAAAAGTTAATGTGGTGAATATTTCATTATCTGAAGGAATTTAATAAAATTCTCCATTTTATTAATTTTATTAAAATTATGTAGATCACACAGCATGTTGAGTTGTAACAATTTTAAATAAATGTAATACCCCCATTGCCCCCACAGATGAGGAGTGTGAGGTAAGTAAATTAATGTGAGGCCTGCAAATTCGAACAAAATTTTCACATGCTTACATAGCTCAAGGAAGATCTATAAGCTGAGGTGATGCAGCCTCTTTCTTGGGTGTATTTAAAATTTATCTGATGGTGGATGGCATATACTTAAAATCATCCATTAGATCTCTTATTTAAATCAATTTATTTATAGATTATCCTTATAATGTCCCTTTTTAAGCCCTATGTTTTGATGTTTGTAGACTATCTTAAATTCTCACGGCTAATCAGAGGCAGAATTAGGGTTTCCTATTTTTTAGGAGGTTCATTCTGAGTTTTTAGGGGGTTGTTTGCAAGACTTTGGCAGTTTGATTTCTGGGTCTTTTTGGGTTTTTAGAGGGCTTTAGAAGGGTGTGACATGCATTTTCATTAGAGGATATTTTTGGACTTATTATTTTTAGTAAGTTATGACGGCTGCTCGGTTTGTGTAGTGGTACATGGGGATGCGCCCCTTGGGATTTTGGCCCTTGTACTCGTCTTGGGGATGGGAGACGCCTTGAGGATGTTTCCCAGGCATCCCCAAAATGTATTTTTTTCGGGGATGTTTCAGATTGAGGGGGATGTCTCGGGGACGGCAAGGGGATGGCTGACTGTCCCCAGGATGGTCAGGGGACGCCTAGGTGTCAGTCGACTGTCTCGGGGATGGTCGGCCATCCCCTTTTTCCCAACCACTTTTTGCATAAAAAAGCTCTAAAATTAAATTGATGAATAGTATGCTGGTATACGTTCGATAAAGCTTTGGAAATGCGCTATACAGGTCTGAAAAGCAAGATAATCACTAAGAAATCACAACCAACTCACTTCCAGCTTGCCAATACTGAACATAGGTTGTGAATATCAACTCCAAGTACATTCAAACATCAGTTTGGAAACTGTATTTCATTCATTTGTAGGTCTTTTATGAAACTTCAAATTTATCAAACACAACAGGTCCCACTTATAGATTTCAAATTACTACAAATATACCTGCTGATTTATAATAGATATGCAATGAACAGCCAACATGAAACCCTATGACAGTGATTGCATTCAGATTTGAATAGTTTATGCTCACATACATCAAGTATAAATATTGATATGGCTGGAGATGAATATATAGGACTTTCAAGGTGTCAACAATTATGAAATCCTAAGGTGTCAAATACACTAAAATCTCAACTTGTAACCCTGTAAAGGCTGTTTTTATTTTTGCATTAACTAGAACAATTACATTGACTGATATACAAGTTGGAAACACAATTTTAGACTTACAACGATTAGAAATTTCACTCATAGTAGATCAATGACTAAAAAAACTTGATGGTATAGCTATCACACACCCAAGAAACCTTGTGAACAGCAAGAATGGCTGTTGGATATGACTGAAACAAAGTTTTAACAACAGCAATAATCCTTCCACCATGTAGATCACCTAGTATGACAAGGCAGCTGGCTGGTATAGGGCTCCAGATGATTGACTGTTTGACTCTATAATGTATATGTCAATATGATTAGTGATTACATTTGCAACTTTATCAATGTTCATTGTTATGATTATTATTACTCATATGAATATTTTAAATTTGAAATTTCCCTATATTTTTAAAATTAATCTATATATATATAGCCGTCCCCTTTGCCATCCCCTGCTGTCTCCAAAAATCCCGTCCTTGAAATGCATTCCACGGTCCCGCCGTCCCCCAGTACCAGAAACTTGATGGAACATAGTCTCAAACGGAGTTTGGTGTCACTTACTATTTTTAGCAGTATGCTATTTTTAGTAAGTGCTATTTTTGGCAGTGCAGTTTGGCAATAGTTCAACACTCAGTGTCTATTTTTGGCAGGGTAGTTTTGGCAGAGGCTTCTCTAGCTTTCTTGGAGCTTGTTTTGGAAAGTTGGTAACTTAAGTTATATTTTTATATTGTGCATTTTGGCCCCCCAATGCCTAGACATATAACTTAAGTTGTGTTTAAAGTGGGATCCTCATGTGGTTGTCCCAATTTGAGAAATATTTGCTTTTTATAAAGTTTAGATTACTAAGTGATTTTGGGTGCCCAAAGTCAAGTCAAAGATGCAAATTAAAATGAAAATTTTATTCTCCTCTCTTGGGTGTCCCTTTTGGAGGGAAAAGAAGATTTGAACTTCTAGGTTTGGAAATCTATAAATACAGTGCCTTGCCTCTTCATTTGGCATCCGTTTTTCATATCATAACGAAGTGTTGTTGAATTAATTCACTCTTGCTTCAAGGTTGGACTACCTCCTAGCCTTATACAGTTTTGGGCTTGTAGATAGCTCCTAGCTAGATTGTGGTGCTCCTTCATTCAGAGGGTGCAACTGAGCTTCATTGGTGATGGCTTCATTCCAGTTTTTAGTTTGGTGTGGCTTTGATGTCTCTAAGGCCTATTTTGGTGTGTGTCCTTTGCTGTTTGGGCTGTTTTTGGAGTGCTTCTATATACTTAGCTGATTCATGTTTTTGATTACATCTTCCTAAGGAGTTGGTTGATTTTTGTGGGTAATGATTCATTGGAAGCCTTGTATCTGGGCGCCCCTTTGCTCCTATTTTGGTGATTTTAGCTTGTGTGTGTGATTTTTGCTTGAGGTCACCCTTCCCCAGAGGGCCATACCACTTGTAGCAGGCTTCTTGGGAAGTGTGTTGGAGTTTTCTAAGCTAAGTGGTTGCTTAACTTGCTTTGATTCCAAGCTAAGTGACTACTATGCCAAAATCCTAGACTGTTAGGCATCAAAGGTACTCAATCATGAGTGGGCCCCAACTTAGTGGGAATTTGCACCACCATAACAAGGACATTACAGCCCACCATACTCCATAGATCTCAACCTCGAGTACTCGGCTTTGATACCATGTTAAGCGATGACTATGCCAAAAGCTAAGATTGTTAGTGAATGGTGCCCACAAGCAT
>VDFB02003434.1:0-27405 GCA_007258455.2 Sequoia sempervirens | reverse complement strand
ATGTTGAAATGATTGATCTTTAAACCAATATTCTTTTTAAATGTTTCCAAGTTACTTCTATATTGAATGAATGGATATAATATTAGAATCGTGGTTTTATGGATTCTTTCAATGTGACTTTTCCTGAGTTGATTTTTGAGTTGGAGTTTTTCTCTCATTTTATTTATGTTGCTATTCGTTGGGAACCAGTATGTGTTCTTTTGTTCTTTACCTAAGTGGCAAATTGGTTAATGTTATCTTTGTCATGATTGATGGTTCTGCTTGAGTTGTTAATGAGTCAATTGAAAAGTTCTTTGAGTTATGGGTATTCCGAGAGGAGAAAATAGAGGTTTCCCTTGGATTCTCGATTTAGTTCGTATCAAAGTTGTTGGTGTTGTTGAGTGGAGTTGTTGATCTTATTTTAGTGTATTTGCTCATTATATTTATATTGGGAATAGTTCTTTGAGGACTTGCAATTATTGCTGTCAGTTCTTTGATGGGGAAACCCTAGTGTAACTTTATGAGAATCTTCCAGAGGTTTATTTTACTATTGGTTAATGTTCCTCCTTTTATGTGCCCTTATTGTGGCAAGTGTTTTGGTTTCATGTTTTTGAAAGGGTTGTACATGAATCGTTGAGGATCTTTGATTAAGGGCATTTCATGGCAAGTGCACCGTATGCTTCTCCTCGTTGTGATCTACTATATTTTGTTATAAGCTGTACCAACCCTTGATTTTGGTTTTATGTTTTGAGGTTCAGAGAGAGAGGCCTTGGCGGGTGTAAGTCTGCGTACAAGGCGCTGTGATAGCCCCATTAGGAGGAATTTAATAAGCGATAATCTAAATAATTAACCAGGGGTGGGTAGAATCACATTAAAAAGATAATTGATGCCTCATCCGCCTTTGAGTGCTACCACAGACTAAAGGGGATTGAGAAGGCCGTGGTTGGCAAGATCGTTGCCTTGTCTTCATGAAAGGTTAACGGTTCTGCATGAGCAACCCTATGGAGCGGTTACTTGAGATAGGTAGCCTGGATAACCATAGATGGAGGCGGTTCCTAGTGCTTGGTTGCCTGGATAATCCGTCAGTAGATGGAGGCGGTACCTTGCAGTAGGTAGCCTGGAGAATCCATGTTAAGCCATGCGATGACACTCTCCTCTAACACTCCTCCTTATGTTGTTTCTTTGGAAATCCTATGGAAGTGGGTCTTTGTCTTGAATTGATGGATCATAGTTGTTTTGAATTGATTTATGGTTTTACCCTATTTGATCTCTGGTGTATTCTTTGGTCTTGTATAAATCTTGTGGATGTTTAGGTTTTGACCTTGTAGTCTTATGGTACTGTGATATGATGTTATTATATTATGTCATTGTGATTCAGAATTGTGTTATGTTTATTAATTTAGTTTGATTTGGAAGTGTTTTATGATCTTCCTTTGGTTCCTTGTTTACTGGATATTGCCTTGAATTATGTGATGAGATTTATGACTCTTGGATGTGGTTGATTATGTCATTGTAATTCCTGAGTGTTATGATACTTTTGTATGACACTGAGTCTTGTGGTTCTTTGTTGGATGTTATTGGTTGAGGTCTCTTTCTTGTTAGCTCCTAGCACGGGGGGTGGGTCTTCGAACTCACATGGTCGGGTGGAACGTGCTAAGCACCCCATTGGGTCCCTAGTCGAGGATCGAGAGGTGTGGATTGGTGCTATTGCAGTGACTCTAGAGTTGTATCTGTCTTGGAGCCAGTTTTGATACTTGTATTTCTCTAATTATTTGTATCATGGTATCTTGTGTATGGTTTCCATTCATATTTGGAACACTCTTGTATCATTGTACTTCTTAAACATTGTACTGTAATGAAATGTTAAACTTGGCGTGGATATTGACCATGGTAGTTGTTATTCACTGTGTTATGTTAATCATGCATATGTTGTATTTATGTGCAGATGGCTTCTTATCAATGAACTTTTCATGTATGTGTTATATTTATTGTTAATGATTATATCTTTGGATTTTATTCTTTATTGATGTTGTATGGATCTAAGTTGTGTAATGACTCTTCGTGTACCCCAAGGGATGTATGTGTTAATGAATCTATTTAATTGAAATTCATGTTATGACTTAATGTGTATTACATGTATGTTATGTTTATTTTATTTTTATTTTTAAAAAAAAATTATGTAATTATTGTGTTATTGTCCTTTGGGGTTCGCACGGCGGGGCGTTACAACATTGGTATCAGAGCCAAGGTTCATACAGTAGGCACTATGTGTGCTCACTATGTAACCTTGCGCTTAGACCCATGCGTCTTGAGTTTCACTTTTCTGTTGTCATTGTTGTGAACCTGAGTTTCTTCTGTTAACCGGTATTGGGTGAATGGTGCAGGAAACCAATTGAAGGGATAGGACCCACGGTGTAGTGCGCAATGCACCAATATCCTTTTTGTCGGGGATGCTCTATGGACCCTTGAGTTTTAGTGTGATGTGTTTCTTGGTGATGTGTTTTATGTGTGTGAATATGTCAAGTGTGTGTGAAATCTGCAATTTTGTTGTCTTTGAGTGATGAATTATGTTTTCTTGAATCTGTGAAGGTGTAAAATTTTGCCTTTTTGTTGAAATTGATGTGGGATTTGGTGTGGAATAATGGTGAACGTGGAGTTCTTTGGGTGAAAATTAAGAGTTTTAACAAAAATATGAGGTTTGGTGGATAATTATTCTATGATTTTTAGCAGAATATAGTATCTTGAGGTTAAAATGCAACTTGAATTATTGGTACTAATGTGCAATGTTCTATGTTAGCTTTTGATTTACAGGAACTTGGCTTCAGAAAGCATAGTGACGAAGGTAATGTAATTGTAATATGTAGGTATAGATACTTATAATGTCAAGTAGTAATTCATTGTGATATAGTAGATGGATTAGGTTTATGGTTAGTATCCTTATGAGAATATTGTTTAACTAATAAGAAGTAAACTGTTTACGAGTTACTAGAATGGTTTTGACTATTAGGTGTGGTTAGTGGGAGGGACAGTGTAGTATCACTCGCTCGTGAGTGCCCTGCTATGCTGGGATTTCCTCTCACGATGTATTTGTGATATATATGTATTGTGCACAACGTTTGTTTGCATGCAGGATTGGAGGAATTAAGTCTCGACCTCCGCAAGTATCACGTGATCCGGCTATAATCATAACACCTAATGGCTTATTGCTATTCATAGGAGCCGACAAGAAAGTTTCTCCACTTTTAGTTTCTTCCAACCAATCCCAAAGTGCCTTAAAACCAGCCTGCCCTGCCACCACATCATCTTGGCATCACTCTCATTCCCTTGGCCTCGACCCTTTCAAGCCACTTGGATGATGCTTTTTAATTGATGATCTTGACCTGGTGGCAAGCTGATGCATATTGCCTTTGTTTCATACTTTGAGCTCAACTTCCGTGAGTGGGGTTGAAGCTCTTAGGGGAGATGTAGTGCTCCCTCCGCTTTTGGTCAAGCCAAGTGATGTCAAGTAAGTAGTTGTTAGTAATGTCATGATGATGTGGTGATTTTATTATTTAATTTAATTTTAAGGTTATGAGGTAACACTAATAATATGTTTGGATTTGATTAATAAAATTAATTTAATTATAAGGTTACTTGTTTCATTTGGAATTAAATAAAGAATTAGATTCAATGATAAACATCAATTTAATTATTGTTGGGAGTTAGTTATTTAAAATAATCAGATTAAATGAGGAAAGATAGTTATCATTTAATGATTAAATTCAATTAATAAATTTAAAAGTGATAAAATATTAAAAAGGATTAAAAGGGAACTTAATTTAATTGGGAAGTGAAATTATAACTACATTAGTAAATGATACGATAACTATTTTGGATGGTTAATTATTAAATTAAAATAATAACTAAAAGAAGTATGAGTAATTAAACAATGTGATAAATTTCTTTGTGAAATAAATAATTAATTAAATGTTTTGATATAATTAGAGGTTATGAAAGAATAAAATTACATTGTTAATAGAAATAAATAAAAATAGAATATTGCAAGGTAATTATCATTTAATGTTTAAATTCGATAAATAAATTAAGGAGAAAATATTTATCTGTAACTAAAAGAAAGATTAAATTATTAAATATTTATTGAATATCTAATAGATGACCTATTTGGTTCATATATTAAAGAGTAGATTATAAAATAATAATTAAGGGTTTTCGTTCATTCATAACTACTGGAAGTTGAACGGTTTCTCGTTGGGAGTGGAAAAAGACTCCGTGAAATAAATTATTAAAATGAGAATTATTCTGGAGATAAAAGGGGGATTGGCGGGTTCGAAGGGTGGCTCCTTCTGTCATGGATTGTTCGGCTCTAGGTTTTCATTTCAGACAACATTGATTTACAACGCCAATTGAAATTTCCTGTCAATGCTCTCTGGAAAAGAGTACAATTTTCTTTCCCCTCTCTATATTTTGGTTATGTTGTGTGCGAATTGTAAATCATCTTGAAGATTCAAATTGCATGTGGTGCTAGGGTTTTGATTTAAGTTTTTATGATATGGTTTTCAACTTACAATCATATGCGGTGGTTTCAATCGATATTCATAATTTATGTGAATAATTATAAAGAGTTAGTTACGTATTGAAATCTATTTGTATTCTGGGTAAATTTTACATTTCATATTCTTAAGTCATTTAATGAAAATTCATTTATTTTATTATTGATGAACCTCTGGTTCTTTATAGATTTATAGATTTATAGATGTGAGATTAGCATTAAAGATCCATTAAAATGTTGATTTAAATTATAATATTTTAAATCTATTGCGATTGTTTATATATATACATATTATATTTTGTTTGTAAAAAAAAATAGATATATATATATATAGTTATACTTGGTAAACTATTTCCTGTGACTCTATTCAAACAGTCTAATTGTGTCATCCATAACATTTTTTATACAAACTATTTTGCTGGTAAATTTAAAGGGTTTCTCCAAATTCCAGTGTTCTATTTGCTGTCCAAAAATCTCAAATACCCAGATTATAGTTTTGGCGTTATGCTTAAAATATGAGGCTGCTATCAAGCTGCTCCCTTATGGTTGCGTTTTGCTGATAATAAATATAATTTATAAAAAGTTAAATTAAATTTTGGTCTGCTAGTATGATAGGTTTTGAGATAAATAGAGAAATAATAAAGATGTTAAGGGTTTATTATAATAATAAGTTGCATTTTGTTAGTTATTAAACTTAGTGGTTAAAATAAATTGATTATTAGGGAAGTAACACTTGGAGGGAAATGATTTATTTATATTAAAAGAATTGAATAAATAAAATATAAAATCAACCATAAGTAAAATATTGTTATTTCTTAATCAATCTATTGAAGAGTTGATCCAATGAACGAATATGCTTGTCTTTGGCTATGGAGTCTTTTATAAATATTTGATAGTTAGAATGTTGAATTTTCCTTTGTAATTAATTCTTGTAAATATGGGGGAAATAGAAGGATAGTGATATATTTTGAAAATTGGTGACACATTAGAATATCGGGAATTAGGGTTATGCTTTTGTAACTAATAGGTTTAAGGTAAATATTGTGCAAGGGGTATATTATTTTATTGCTGTGAAGATATTGCTTTTAGGTAATATTTGTAATATTAGTAGTTAATGAAGTGAATGAATTAGAGTAGATTAACTGAAAATATTAATTTTATTTAGGTTAAGGTTGTGCTGTGAAGAATTAGATTTTTATCCCAGCTAGATAAATGATCTCTTATTATTAATCATTGTATCTAAATTAGGATGGAAAAATAGGTTAAAAGTTTTTAACGTGAGATTTAAATTAAGGAAAATTATAATATAAAGTGTATCTTGAATTTCTTACATGTTCTCTTATTGGTGATTTAATTTTATAGTATTAATTTCATGATATCTTTTATATTTCTTTTAGAATGAAATAAATGTTATCTTAATATCTAAACTTCTCGCATGCTTTTAGGATTGGCTAATGGATACTCTTGGCAAATAGGTAGTTGGTTACTAGAATGGTTACTAGAATAAAATATTGCTACAATTACTTGTGAATTATTGTGCCAAGGAATGAATTAGGTAAATAATTAAAGTAAAAATGGTTATTTCGATAGGTTGTTTAGTAAAATATTATTTAACAAAAGATTTTTACGGAATAAACATTATTGAATTAGGTATTTAATTTTGTTGTAGATAAATGAACTGTGTATTTAGTTAAAGTAAATTGATTTATATGGTTAATTAAGTTTTAGGGTTCACTAAAGGAGATAAGTGATTCTACATTTACATAGTTTCTTTTACTTGAAGGTTAAATGATAAAGTTAATTTTAAGTGAGGATAAATCCCAGGTTCATAGGTTCATTAATTTAAATGATAGTGATTAAATGTTAAATGGTTTTAATTACCTTTTTGTTATCTAATGAGTCTGTGAATGATAATTATTTATCAAACTACTGTGTGAAATAATCTATTAGTGTCGTCACCTTAGTATTATAATAAAGTTGTAAATTATAGAATTTTCATCTTAGTATTACATTTTAAAGTTATAATTAGAATTCGTGTTAAACAGTTGATGGAGTTGGTTATCTTATAAATGATATAGTTATTTTAAATATAATTATTTGTAGTAAATACTCTCTTAATTAAAATAAGTGGTAAAAACGTTGAAATAATGCTTAAATTAAAGGAAGGTCTTTATGGTTATAATGTGTGAGTAAATGTGTTTTAAACAAAGTGTTGTGATTACTGGTTAAGTGTTATTTAATTGTTTTAAGATGGGCGTTGTTTGTGGGATATTTATGGAGATGTCTCAATGGACTGTTCATTGTAAGTGTTTTAAGATAGTGTTCTTAAAGGTTGATGTGTTGATGGTTTCCTTGTATGGAATTATTCCTTAAGACTTTGTGATTAATGTGTTTATGTTCAGAAAATGATTTATTTATAGTAGTTAGAAAATTAGAATTATTAGGTAGTTGAGTTAGGTATTATGTTATTGAGTAGGTTAGTAAAGTGATTAGAGAGGGAGTTTCCTTATGTTAATAATTTGGGTAACATTGATAGATTAGTTTATTCTCAATTTGATTAATTTCAAGTGGGATAGTTAACTTAGAAATAATGAAAAGTAGAGTTTTGTATGTTGTTGATGTATGTAGATAATATTGGCGATAAGGATTATTTCTATCTAGGTGGGAGAATTGATTTATAAGATAAATGGAAGTAAATAAATTTGAAAACTTTAAATAGTTGGGTATTACGATAAAGGCTAGTGAATGATTGTTGATTCGATAAATGTTTTGATTAATTATATTTAGTTAAACAAAGGGTTTATGTAAATGAATAAAATTAGATGATCTTTTCTAAGTCAATTTCCCTCATATTCTTTCTAGAAAATACTTGTGATTGATATCAAGATCAAATTGTTGGTTTGAGTGGGTTGATCTTCGAAGGGATATTGTTGTTATAATGTGTAAATTGGAATATATTTGTGTTTGAAAGAGTATACTTGTGAATAGTGTTTTATGGCTTAAACCATTGGATGTTATTTTCAATTCGTAATATTGTGCTATTCTTAAATGTTGGAAATGATTGATCTTTAAACTAATGTTCTTTTTAGATGGTTTCAAGTTACTTCTTATTGAATGAATGGATATATTATATTTGAATTAGTGGTTTTATGTATTGTCTCGATAGGTCCTTTCAATGTGACTTTTCGTGAGCTGATTATGAGTTAGGGACTTTCTCTCATTTAACTTACATTTCTATATGTTTTCTTTTGCTCTCTACCTAAGTGGTAATTTGGTTAAGGTTATCTCTGTCATGATTGACAGTTCTGCTTGAGTTGTTAATGAGTCAAATTGAAAAGTTCTTGAGTTATGGGTATTCCGAGAGGAGAAAATAGAGGTTTCCCTTGGATTCTCGATTTAGTTCGTATCGAAGTTGTTGGTGTTGTTGAGTGGAGTTGTTGATCTTATTTTGGTGTATTTTCTCATTATATTTATATTGGAAATAGTCCTTTGAAGTCTTGCAATTATTGCTGTCAGTTCTTTGATGGGGAAACCCTAGTGTAACTTTATGAGAATCTTCGAGATGTTTATTTTACTATTGGTTAATGTTCCTCCTTTTATGTGCCCTTGTTGTGGCAAGTGTTTTGGTTTCATGTTTTTGAAAGGGTTGTACATGAATCGTTGAGATTTTGATTATGTATTTATGGCAAGATGGGTAATGCCTTGCATGCTTCTCTATTGTGATCTAATGTACTTATTATGTTGTACAACCCTTGGATTTGGTTTTTATGTTTTGAGTGTCTAGAGTGGGAGTGGCTCTAAGTGGGTGGTCGGCGCACAAAGGGGCGCCAGGATAGCCCTCGTTAGAGTGAAATTAAAAAGTGATAATTTAAATAATTAATAGGGGGTGGGTAGAATCACATTAAAAAGATAATTGATGCCTCATCCGCCTTTGAGTGCTACCACAGACTAAAGGGGATTGATAAGGCTGTGGTTGGCAAGATCATTGCCTTGTCTTCATGAAAGGTTAACGGTTCCGCATGAGCAACCCTATGGAGCGGTACCTTGAGATAGGAAGCCTGGATAACCATAGATGGAGGCGGCTCCTAGCGCTCGAGTGCCTGGATAATTCGTCAGTAGACGGAGGCGGCGCCTTGCGTTAGTGGTAGCCTGGATAATCCATGTTAAGCCATGCGATGACACTCTCCTCTAACACTCCTTCTTATGTTGTTTCTTTGGAAATCCTCTGGAAGTGGGTCTTTGTCTTGAATTGATGGAACATAGTTGTTTTGAATTGATTTATGGTTTTACCCTATTTGATCTTTGGTGTATTCTTTGGTCTTGTATAAATCTTGTGGACGTTTGGGTTTTGACCTTGTACTCTTATGGTACTGTGATATGATGTTATTGTATTGTATCATTGCGTTTCTGAATTATGATATGGTTTTTAATTCAACTTGATTTGAAAGTGTTTTATGATCTTCCTTTGGTTCCTTGTTTACTGGCTATTGTTTTGAGTTATGTGATGAGATTTATGACTCCTGGATGTGGTGGATTATGTCATTTTAATTCCTGAGTGTTATGATACCTTGGTATGTTGTTGAGTCTTGTAGTTCCATGTTTGGATGTTCTTGGTTGAGGTCTCTTTCTTGTTAGCTCCTAGCACGGGGGGTGGGTCTTCAGACTCACATGGTCGGGTGGAACGTGCTAAGCACCCCATTGGGTCCCCAGTCGAGGATCGAGAGGTGCGGATTGATGCTATTGCAGCGACTCCAGAGTTGTATCTATCTTGGAGCCAGTTTTGATACTTGTATTTCTCTAATTATTTGTATCATGGTATCTTGTGTATGGTTTCCATTCATATTTGGAACACTCTTGTATCATTGTACTTCTTAAACTTTGTACTGTAATGAAATGTTAAACTTGGTGTGGATATTGACCATGGTAGTTGTTATTCAGTGTGTTATGTAATCATGCATATGTTGTATTTATGTGCAGATGGCTTCTTATCAATGAATTTTTTCATGCATGTGTTATATTTGTTATTGTTAATGATTATATCTTTGAATTTTATTCTTTATTGATGTTGTATGGATCTAAGTCGCGTAATGACTCTTCGTGTACCCCAAGGGATGTATGTGTTAATGAATCTATTTAATTGAAATTCATGATATGACTTGATGTGTATTACATGTATGTTATGTGTATTTAAAAAAAAAAATTGTGCTGTAATTATTGTGTTAATGTCCTTTGGGGTTACATACGGCATATTATGCTATATCCGTTTACTTTCCATACTATACGAAATTTTGTAGGAGTGTGTACAATGCATCTTCCAAAATCATCAAGGGACATGCTAGGATCTATTTTAAGGTTCTAGAGATGATGGTTGCTTTTTCTATGAAATGATTGTTTAAATGCTAAGTGCTCACAATGTGGTGGCTTGTCAAAGTTTGTTCAATGTTTTCATGAGGGTTCCGAACATGAATTTGGAAAGAAGCTTGTTGAGAAAAAGAGATATGAGATAGTCAAATATACTTTGCAGAGTGGAGGTGAAGGTTCTAGATGCGAGTTGGTTACAAAAGAATGTAGTGTTGCTGATTTTATTTCAGATTTTAAGGATAATATTTTCTACAAGTATGCAAGGCATAGTCATAGGTCTCAGTGGTTGGATCAATAATTTAGAATGTGTAAGGACTCTTTTCTGATTAGCACTATTATATCGCTGGTTGATTTTGCAGAAACTACACATTGCAATCACAAAATGAGGTACAATCTTAGTATTACAATTCCATTCAAATTGCTATTTTTGTCCAAATAACGTTAGACATGCACCTAATAGTACAGAGGAGGATTAAAAGATGATCAGAGAGTATCATTTTTATATGAGTGATGATAGATCTCACTCGTTCGAGTATGTCCAACATTGTTTCAAGAATTTTTTTGAGTTCTTGCAGGAGCATGATATAGCACTGGGCCGACATCTCATTTGGTCAGATAATTGCACAGGTCAATTCAAGAATGCTCGTATGTTTTATTGGTTGAATAAAATGCATGTAGAGAGGGGTCTACCTCATATTTGGAGTTTTTTTGAAGCTGGACATGGGAAAGAGGAGCATGATGGAGCAAGTGCATGCAGAAAGAGAGCTCTAGTTAAGGAACAATTGAAGATTTCAAGAGAAAAATTCAGTGATGCACGTTCTATTGTTGATTGGTGTAGTTCAACATTGTCACAGGGAGGGACACTTGATTCAAAAGTGTGCAGATTCTTTTGGTTGGTTGAGGAGGGTATGATGGGAGGCAGATTAGATTGTCACACAATCAAATATTCTTCAAAGATGCATTCATTTCGAAGCTCAAACGCAGGGACATGGACCATTTGGACACGATAGTTGGCTTGTTTTTGTCAGAGTTATATTTAGTGTGAGTGGGATCAATGCGAGTCAAGTGAGTGGGTGGATACATGGGTTCCACAATATCTAACTCCTTTATCTCAAACAATATCCATGACAAATGACACAATGGAAAGTTCAGTTGATTACAACCGACTTTCAAATCTACTACAACCAGGACATGTTTTTGCAGTTGTTGCACCGTAGGGGAATGAAGAGAGATCAGACTATTGGTTGGCTTGATGTGTGTAGGTAAAGCATAAGCTAACACAACCGATGGAAGATGATGATGGTTTCGTGTATCCTACAGGTTTAGTTGTGGTTGCAGAAACTTGGTTGCGAACATACATGATTAGAAAGAAGGGAATACCTACATTTGAAGACTATGAGAAACACAAAACCATTCTCATGTATTCGCACCTTGTTATAGCAACAAATGTTAAGTTGTTGAAGCATCATGCTAGACCAAAGATAAAACAACTATGGACACTTAGTGGTGCTGATCATGAAGCAATATTGGATACTCTTAAGCAAAGAGATGACCCTTTAGGCACACTTGAATAAAATTTTCAAGAATGGAAGGTATAATGCTTACATTCATTATGCTTAAGTTCATTAGTGTTCTTTATTTAATACTGATATTTTGTATACTATTGCAATGCAGGTGTCTTTACTAGTGATATTTTGTATGCATTTTTGTGATATTTTTGGCACGATTGATCATGGATCTACTGCAACAATAGCCAACTCCGATCCTTTCAGAAAGGTATGCGACAAATTACAACAATATAGTTTGCATCACCAATTCATTATCATTTAGGTTGTTTAGATTAATATAGATTTGTTAGTCTAAGCATCTTTTCTATTGTGACAATATAGATTTCTCATTTTCCCACTTTTGTGATATTCTGGGGATGATTATAATGGATCTGCTGCAACAATAGCTAGTTTTGATCCTTTTGGAGAGGTATGCAACAAATTACAACAATATAGTTTGCATCACCAATTCATCACCATTCAGGTTGTTTAGATTAATATAGATCTATTAGTCTAAGCATCTTTTCTATTGTGACAATATAGATTTCTCATTTTCCCACTTTTGTGATATTCCTGGCACGAGTGATCATGGACCTACTGCAACAATAGCCAACTCTGATCCTTTCAGAGAGGTATGTGATAGATTACAAAAATATAGATTGGTTATTCTAAGCGTCTTTTATGGTTTGCATTACCATCTCATCATATTTTGTGTCATTTAGAATAATATAGATTAGTTATTCTAAGCTACCTTGATGGTTTGTATAGGTTCTTTTCAGTCCAGAACGTGAAAATACTACTATCATGGAAGACTGTGCCCTGAATCCCTCCAATAGGCAAATTTTGTAAAATTTGAATTTTCAAATGTGAAAATGTAAAAAGGTCATAACTGTGCATGGGCATAATCTATATCCAGTGATGTTTTTTGAAATATGTGTCAAATGTCTAGCATTGTATAAAGGGTATGTTCAAAATGTAAAGGGTTTTTATTTGAAACTCATAGGGTTGAATTAGCCATACATGTATGCTTTGTCATCAAGTATTGGGACACCAATAACTTTTGTACTTAATCGGCCAAAACCAAGGCTTTCTTCCTAGTTTTCTTGCCTGTGATGCTCATTTGAACCGTGTTTTGTAATATCTCTTTATTTATATCTAATAAATTATAGTACGCCACTTTGCTCCTCAAATCCAACTGTGCAACTTCATTTTAGCAACTTTCATGAGGTTTTTAAGGAAATCAATGTTTCCAACCTTGACACACCCTATAAACTCATCAAACATGTCTATTAAGACCTGCACAAGCTTGATCCAACCTTAAATCTTGCTGCCCCCATGTTTCATTGACATTAGCAAGTTGTAACCACCATTTTTCACCTAATTTCACTCATTTTTGCCATGCATGGCAACTCACCAACTCAAGTACAGATCTTTCTAGCTCTCTAAACCCACATAGTCACCTTATATAGTCCTAATAAAATCTACCATGGCCATACCATCCAGCTACAAACCGTACAATAGATGGTATGGCCTTTTAACACTTTGGACTCTTGAGGGAAATCGTTGGTCCAATGTAGCTCGGAGTGATTCGGCACATTTGGGTGCAAAAGAAGACCATCCCTAGCGAACGCATCTACTTAGATGCTGGAATAGTCCATTTAATATTAGTTAAGGTGAATGAAAGTTGCACCCACTTTGCACTTACACTCCATGGTGACCGAATTTACTTTTCCTCAATTGAAAATCCTGCCACCACCGGAAAAATGCCTCCTAGATAAAGCAAAATTGAGAGAGGTTATTAGATGGATAAACAGGATTCCATAGCCTCAAATAGAGAGTCTTATAAATGTCATGATTTTCAGGAAATAGCTCTCAAAGATTGCTGCCTTGTACTTTGGACTCTTAAGGAAATCTGTCGGTCCAAAGGTAGCCTTAAGGATTTACGTGATTTGGGTAAAAGAGACCATACCTGCAATGTACCCATTCGACTTGTTGAACAACTGGGTTGGTCGCATTTAGTTAATGAATGAAAGTTGTCACTTTGCAAATTTTGCTTGCATCCGGACAACTTTTCCTCAACTAAAACTTGCCACCATAGGAAAACGCCTTTGAGATAGCTAAAAATGAGAGAGGTTTTTTGTAGATGGTCCCAAAATGATCCCATAGCCTCGAATGGAGAGTTTTTAAGCATCATGGTCTCTGAGAAATAGCCCTTCAAAGGTTGCTGCCTTTTAGCACTTTGGACTCTTAAGGGAAATGTCAGTCCCAAAGGCAGCCCGAGTGATTCGAATGCATTTGGGTGCAAAGAGGACCATCCCTAGCGAACGCATTCATCCGCATGTTGGAACAAAATTCATTTGGTCATAATGAAGTTGTTGAATGAAAAGCTGCACCACTTTTCAACTTTGCACTGTTTGCATTTGACAACTTTTCCCTCAACTAAAAACTTGCCACCACCAGAAAACGCACGCCTTTGAGATAGAAAAAACCAAGAGAGGTTATTGTAGATGGGCTAAACATGATCCCATAGCCTCAAATGGAGAGTATTTAAATGTCATGGTTTCTGAGAAATAGCCCTTCAAAGATTGCTACCTTAGCACTTTGACTCTTTAAGGAAATCGCTAGTCCAAGCAGCTCTGTGAGTGATTCGACATATTTGGGTGCAAAGAGTACCATCCCTACCGTGAACGGCACTCCATTAAGACGTGTTGGAATAGTCCATTTGGTCAGCATTTAGGCTGTTGGAATGAAAGTTGCACCACTTTGTAACTTTGTACTACTTAGACCACAACTTTTCCCTCAACTAAAAAATCATCACCGCAGGAAAATGCCTCCGAGATAGAAAATATTGAGAGAGGTTATTGTAGAGGGACCCAACACAATCTTGTAGCCTTAGACAAAATGTTTGTAGGCATCATATTTTCCTAGAAACAAACCACAAAGATTGCTGCTCTGTACTTTTGACTCTTAAGGTGGATTTTACATTGAATCGAGTTCGAATCAGCTTTGAACCGCTTAGTGCAAAAGGACCATACCTAACCTAAACATAACCATCCAGATGTGATGGAATAGTCGGTTAGGTCATACGAGTTGTAGAACAAGATTTATTTATGCACTTACAAGTAGTTTTCAGCCTCCAACCGAACTCCAATGCTGATTTTCATGTGAAAAAAAGCCATGAGACCATAGCTTATTGCTTTATTTTTAATGGAAACTAGTGGGTAGAAGAGTTAACTTCTTCACAGATTTAGCATTTGAGATTGCAAGAAGACATCAAAATGGCTAGTGTACTAAATAAATTCTTATGATTGAACTGAAGAATGCTGATAACTCTACTCAGTTGGCTTCCTTTTTCAAAATCATAGAAATTGAACCTTGGCATCAATAGAATTTTTATATCAAGCTACCAAAATTCAATTTTCAACAATGAATATTTATCATGCATGTTTTTCTGAAGAATCAATAAGATCATATTGAGTTACTTTGCAAAAATTGTGGTTTCTATAGAAAAAATTTGTGTTTTCTCCATTGTTTGACTCCTACACAACAAGTAAATGGCTGCATAGCATGTGGAATGAGGGGGTAGCAGGATTGAGACCCCTTTAAAGTTGGTTTGAGTGCTTTCTTTTCATTTTTTGTGAGTTTTGTGCAAAGTTTTCTCAAGTCGGGTAGTGAACCCAAATTTTGCATTTTGAGTAAATTATGAATTATTGAAGCCCTCCACCTACTATACCTTTCATGTGGCTCGATGGAGAGGTTGTGTACAATATGATTTGAATGTGTGCAGGTCCATTTAAGAAAGGGGAAATGATTTGTGAGTCTTGGAGTTGCTGTCCTCAGCAAATCATTGCTTAAATTACATGAAAATGGAGCTTTTAGCCTAGGGTTTGTTAAAATCAATGAGAGTGGGGGAATTTCTTTAACGTTGAAGCATATTGGGGTAATAATAGAGGTTTCTGAGTCGGTGGCATGGTCAAGGGAGTTGTGCAAGTGGGACTTTCAATAAACCCTATGCATTTGCATGGTAAACATATAGTTTCATGGGACAACCTGCTAAAGGACCTGTAGGTGCAGAACAATCTTAGAATTTGTTGTTTTAGGCTTTTAGCCATAACAACAAGCTAGTGAATTGTTTGATAAAAAGCTTTGGTACACATGTATGAAAATATGGTAGCATAGACAAGGCAGCGAACTGTTTGAAAAAATGCCTCAAAGACATGTGGTCTCATAAAATTCCATGACAAGCAAATGCAATTGATAGCTGCTTCTAGTTATTAGTTATGTAATGTGAAGTAATTGCATAACTACTTAGGTTGACTTTGTAAAAACTATATTGTAATTGAAATTTTTTCATCTATCAACATCTAGTTGTTATTTATGCAATGGGAAGTAATGTTTTGATTTTGAAAGATGTGCAATGCAATGTAATCAATGATATGAATATAAACCACATAATACAACCATTCTTTTTTCTACTATTGTACATTGATATTTAACCATTTCTCACTTGATTAAATTTTCAAAGAGTTTAATCATGCACATGAGGAAGAAATTAAATTTCGATTGTCAACTTCTATATATCAAATTATCCAATAATCTTGAGTGTATCTCCATATACAAAAATGGCATCAATGACAACTCAAACAAAGTTTTACAAAATGTGGCATATGCCATCTCGATGTCTATTCAAAATTTACATGCCAAAATGTCTATCTCATCCTAAAATATTGGTGGATCATCAAAATGGAGCCTCTTTGAAGCACTCGTTGGCTCTGAAGGTAGCTGCACAAGAAAAATTCAAATCACAATTGAGATTAGTTATACTATATGATTTAAAATTGAATAATTAACATCAAAATCAATATACATTGAATTACAATTGAACTCTAAAATTGAAATCTTGATTACCTGAAATATCCATCTCTTGAAAGGATCAAGAGTCCTATGCCTTTCAAAGAACCAACCAAACCAAATTTTGTAATGTTAATCTATATATATGAACAAAAACATAAAATTGATCCAAGTTAGCATACAATTGTCAGTAATAGGAACATATAAATACCAAACACAAAATAAAATAAACACATACCTCTTTAGGATGATCTTTTTCTTTATCTTGATTAGGTGTTTTGACACCTTCTCCTTGAGGTGTTTCAACACCTACTCCTTGAGGTGTTCCAATACCTACTCCTTCAGGCATTGTGGCAATTGTCAACAATGACGTATAGCTCATAACTACTTGTACATAAAAATGGAAAGTGCATATGAAACTACCAATCTATGTCAATGTATGTATAATCAATAGAAGATCTTAAAAATATTAAGTCAATCAAATTTGAGTTCAATTACCTTCCCCTTATCTAACATTGCAATTCCATAGTCTAGACAAGGCTGCACCTCACTCGCACTAGGTATTTCCTACAAGAGGAAAATAAGATAAACATATAAGTTATTATATAATTTCATTAATGACAATTCAAATGACAAGCAAGTATATAATAAAAAAATGTAAACGAGTGAGTGCGAAAATATATACTGTGTGCGTGTCAAGGAAAAATGAAATGGCTCTAAGGGTGCTATCACCCATCTGTGAGAGCTCCTCCTCAGACATCAATTGTTAAATAAACCATGCAAATAAATATTAGTACTTTATACTATCTCTTATTAATATTCATTTAAAAACAAATGCAAGCTATGAATTTACAACTTAAATCTTACCTATGTCACTATTCCAATGTCCCCTTCTCTAGTAGGAGAGGACTCTATGGGGTGTGCTCCACTCCCCTGTGTCTGATCTATAATTTCCACATCATGTAGGTCATAATCAGAAGTGTCCAAGGGATGCTAGACGGGATGTACAAGAGGACCCAAGCATATTTGGTGGCACATAGAGCAAGTATGTGGCACACAAATATGTGGACCTGACGAGGATGACACAACAACACTCATGCCATTGCCAACATCACCAAAACGTGGCCGAGCTACTGTAGAAGCATGCGAAACCAAAATACCACTCAAAGAGTGAATAGCTTGGATAGTTTGTGTGGCAAAATCCTACATAATATCTGGATGATAAACTGGAGGTGGCAGAGGAAGGGGAGGAGGTGGAACATATGGGTGTGGACTACTCTAAGTGCCCCTAGTCTATCCTGGGAATACCTCCACCAATGCACTGGAAGGGTTTAATGTTAAAGTAATTGACATGATGCCCTAACACAAAATCAACATATAATTTTTTAATAAAGTAAAATGGTATATCACAAGTGTTGTTCAGTGGTTTATCAAAAACCATACACCAACGATCCCAAAAGTTATCTACAATGTCCCTATGTGTGCACCATTTTATAGAAAGTTTTGGTTTATTAACATTAACTAAAAAACCAGTACGGGGGTTAACAAATAAAGAGGCTATTTGGGATTTGGTTATTCTGAGATCTTTCACATCATCATAAGACAATCCACATGTGTAATATTCCCTCATGTCTTCTCGCCACAAATGAAAGGAATTATGTTGGGTGGAGAGGGTTTCTATATTTTTAATTATTTCCTTCAATGTCTTTGACATCTTGGATAATCAAGGGATTCTCATATAAAAATCAGAAATGCCCCTCAATTGCTACAATTTTTCACCAATTAACTCTTAAATTGATGGCTAGGGAGGTGGTGGAGCATTTGGCATTTGTGCATTTTCATTCTCAGTTGGTGGATCGTTTGGAATTTGTGCATTTTCATTCTCAGTTGGTGGATCATTTGGAATTTATGCATTTTCATTCTCAACAGCCATAATGCCTAATTAAAGTTAAAAACTAATTAATCTAATTGAAATTAGACAATATAAATGAAAATATTATAAAAATACCCTAGTTTTAAAAAAAATCCAAAAAAAAACCTACTTTTTAACAAAAATCTATAAGATTCTCTAATTTTTAATAAAAATACATAAACAACACTATTTTTTAAACAAAATCTATAAAAAACATTCATTTTTAATCAAAATCCATTCTAAACTCAAAATTTTCATTAAAATCAATCAAAAACCCTATTTTGAAAAAAATCCATAAAAAACTAACTAAAATTATACAAATATAATTCAAAATTCGATTAAAGCAAAAAAAATCCAAAAAATAACCTTTCAAATTGGATATACTCTAAATCGGATATCTGATATGTGAAAATCGTCCTCAATGTGTGCTCGCGGCCTCTGCAAATGCTAAATGATTTTAACAGCCCGATATATATATATGTGTGTGTGTGTGTGTGTGTGTGTGTGTGTGTGTGTGTGTGTGTGTGTGTGTGTGTGTGTGTATGTGTGTGTGTGCCTCAAATCAAATATCCGATATGGAGATCTTGGTTTGGGCATTGCTTTGGAGCAATGTACTGACACCCAAGCCACAAAAAAGTCAACTCGGCATTTTTGCGTTTTTGGGTTGATGAAAAATGTAATTTTTTTCCCATTGCCACTTTTTGGCCCATCATGGTCTTGCACATACCCGCAAATTGGAAATAACTCAAGGATTTAATGTTTAAATAAAAAAAATCAACTTAAATCATTCATAATATCATCCATACACAAAATTTTGAGAAGGCGAACTCACTGATTTTTATTGATAAAAGGAGTTTATGCTTGTACAATATTGAAAATACTAAAAAATAAACTAAGCTTTTGCTCTATCTTCTCAAAGATGAGTTATAATGCATCTCTTTTGCATAAAGCAAAAAGAGGAATGAAAGAACTGGTTCTAAAAGAGTTGAAAACTTTTCTTTATAGAAAGCCACCTCAGATAACTAAAGCTGAAAGAGGCTACACCTCATAGAAGATGTTGAACATGCATGCAGAGTTGAACTAGATGTGAACTCTGGAATTGAGAGTTGACTCAAACTCTTTGACTTGTGCATACTCCATGAAGTGTGCTTCAATTGAACTTGAATTGAACCTCCAAGAAAATCATGAAGATGACTAAAAAAGTTGAGTTTAAACCCCTTGCATGAGATATTCAATTTGCTAAGCATATAAGGCAAAAAATCTATATTTTAGGGACCCAAAATTCACCAAAATGCATAACTTTAGGCTCAAACTCCCCCTAAATTTAGTTGCATCCATGTAGACTTGTTAAGTAGGCCTAAACTGCCCCAAATTGCCACTAAATTGAGCATAATAGGACATTAACTTGTGAAAGCTTAAGAAACTCATACATGATGATGGTTGGGTGAGTCATTGGTAGATAATTTAAGCCTTCAAGGGTTTACATCTACTTGATGAGGACTATCCCTTTGAAGGTCATTATGCTTTGTAATTTAGCTTTACTGAATTTGATTGGAAGACACTCAAACTATTAACTAACCCTCATCCTCTGTCATCTTTTGTAATCTTAACAAAACTATGCATTCATTGTCATTTTCCACTATTTTGATGTGATTTCCCTTAATTAGATTACATCTTTATGTATTGACACCTCACCTTGTCAAAAAACTATGATCATAGGTTTGCATCATGCTTACTTGGCACTGTGACTGTATTTTACTACTCATAGGTTTGCAAGTTGATGATACTTTGAATTATAATGCATCGTGGTATCACTATCATTTCATGCTATCATAGTTCATAGCAGGATGATTGCCCATTCACAGTCAACTACCCTTGCACTTGCACTTTGACTATTCTCTCTTTGCCTTTTAGACTTGTGAGCCGTCCTCCTTAGCATTGCACCATAATCATACTAGTGTTTTCATTGTCTGCTTATGCTTCCATGGACATGACATTGCCCCTCTATTATGTTCATAATCTTAAAAACCCTAGGCACCTTACAAAGACTACTTTATATGCATTTTAGAGTTTGATACATTATCCTTATCATCCTCAATTTTGTTGAACAATCACTATCATATGTTATGGATTTCTTTATACTATGCCCTTTGCTTTATTAGAGCTTGATTTATTTCTTCTCTAGTAATGTACCCACTATCCATTCATAATGAGTGTCATTTCCTTCAAGAAAAAGCTCTTCATCTGCACCCTTATGAAGGTCCCCTCCTTGCTTTTAAGCACTGTTCTCTCCATTCTTTTTCCAACATGATGGTTGTCAAAAAGTGCTTGAGTTTTTTGAATAAACATTGAATCTAATCTCTTCATTCTATGTTTGGAATTAATACCAATTAAAATGTATCACACATATAGAAAAGATAGTATGCAAATTAGTATGCCTATCACTACCTATCTCCTTTGGTCAACTTCCCGACGCTGTTATCCAATGTTTCCTAGGCCATTACTGTTAGGATATTGTCACAGTGTTTTCATGCATACGATACCTCTGCCTCCCTAAGGCTTAGCAACCCCCCTTATGGCATGTCCCTATATCAATCATTGAAAAATAGGTCAACATTTGATAGCCTTAACCTATTGTCTCTCTATCTTGCTTCCTACATAGTCACTGTTTCTTTAAGAAAATACCATGAAATCTTGTCTTATGAACCTTCAAACCACTGTAGTCCAGCAAGCTAACTACCTCCTTAATGCATGGAGAAAAAGATGATGGGACTGCCACAAACTAAGACTTACATTAAACATTATGAAGAATGTCTTGATTTCTTTCTATTACTACGAAGTCCCTGCTCTTTGCATATACATATGCCATTGTTGAATGATTTGTCACTATCTTTCTACTCTTATGATTGTATTCATGCTTTATCTTGATGCACACTGTAATGTTTGTCCATTCAAATGACCCTAACTTAGGTTTTGATCACACTCATATTTTTGAAGATAAGTCAATCTCTTTTGTAACTTAGTTAGTCCCTTTGGATTTCCAAAGATGAAAACACACCCTTAAGATGTTATTGCTCAGTATTAAACACAATCCCCTCAATGACATTACTATACAATCCCTTCATTGATTGTTTCTCATAGTAATGACTGTGTTTTTTCTATTTAAATTTCCATACTTCCCTTAACATTTACTAGTATCATAATAAATTGCTTCAACTTTATTTATTGATAAAATAACATGTAAATTTGATGCATGTTTAAACTATCTCACAACCTCCATGTTTAGTAGATGAAGTCCATGTCTACCATCAATAAGAAATATAGCCATGTGAGAACTTCCAAATACATTTGTTGTCAATCTGGAAGTTCTTGCAAGAACACTTCCTGAAGTTGTTGCCATCTCAAGACCTGTTAAATAAAGTTGATTTCCCTACATTTTTCCTTCCAATGAGAACTATGGTTGGAAGCATCTTAACCTCAACCCTCTCAAATTCAGGCATTAAATCAGATCAATCAAGATGTCAATCAACTGTCTTGCTATTTACATCATGATGCATCCCTTCTTCTATTTTTGCATCAAGAGTTGCATCTGTACACTTGGGTCTTATGGAACAACTCAAAAACTCCTAGCTTTTGACCTTTTGTGTGCAAACCTATTCCTTTGTAAAGTGCACGATGATGTAGAAAAGGCTAATCACCTTGTCTATGATAAGGTTCATAAATGCATAATGGTTGCCCAATTCTTTCTAGCTCACCATCATCTATTTCACTTTTCCCTTCCCTACTAGTTGTTGCATGTTTAAGCTATCATTTGTACCACTGTCTTATTGCACGTAACCTTTAACTTGACCTTTATGAGTTTTCACTATCATTGCCATCCCATAATCTCACTCTAAATAACCCTCAAAATTTGTTATCTCATGATACATAGATTTCAACTCCTCAAATAAATAGAACTAAACAAACATATGGTAGTGACTCAAAGCATACCCAAATTTATGTAAAATGAAAGGTTACAAATGCATGAACTTGGGAGTTATTTGATGCACCTATCAAATGAGGTGACATGCAAGTTCTGAAACCTAGAAGCATGTGGAAAAAACTCCATGAAAACACTTCAGATCTGGAAATGTAGATGATTTATCCCTTTATTTCATGCTTAGAAGACTCTCAGATAGACTCCTCTAATGTCATGATGTAGCCTCCTTGAGTTCACTTCTAGCAGAGATAGGAACCCTAAAAGCTCATGCAACGTAATGCTTTATTGTTGAAGAGTTGTTTTCCTTGTATTCTTGGCACCTAGACTTAGAGTCCTCTGGTTTTAATTTTCACGTAACTCAAACTTCCTTCTAACTTCGAGTGGAAAGGCTTCCTTCATTTACTTTTTTCATAACTCATTTGATTGAACTTCAAATAAGATCAAAATATTATTTAAAGAAACTATTTAAATAATATTAAAGATTTTAATAAAAATGTACTAGAAGAAGTAAGAAAGAAATACAAGGAAATTATATATTATATCTATTACTATATGTAATCGAATATTAACATTATTTGAAAGATGAGATCAATATTAATAAATAAATAAATATTATAAATTTGAGCATAAATATAGTTAAATTCTTAAATAAATTAAATTTCAAAAATGAAAATCTTGGTAAGCTAGATGTTAAAATTGTTAAAGCTATTTTATAACTTTATTAAAATTTCAAGTAAAACCAAACTTAAAAAGTCAATTCGTAACTTAATTATTCAAAATAAATACTAAAAATCAACTGGATGTAATTCTTAAAAAAAAGATCTAACATAATACATATATAATTACTATTAACTTAATCTATAATCAAATTTTTCATCATTTATAAAACTAAAAACATCTATTCTTTTGACTAATATAATATTTATTATGGTACAAAATCTAATAATTACTATAAATTCAACTTAATTATATAAATGAGTGAATGAATAAATTATTAATTATTTTGTTACACATGACTATGTTTTATTCTCTGTAATTAAGTTTTGATTTAAATAGGTAGGTTTAAAAAATCCATAATCTACTATAAATTAGAGCTTCCCACGAAACATAAAACCTAACTCTATCTCTTTCTCTTTATTTCTTTCTACTCCTTATCTATCTCTCATGATACATAGATTTCAACTCCTCAAATAAAAATAACTAAATAGACATATGCTAGTGACTCAAAGCAGACCCAAATTTTATGTAAAATGAAAGGTTAAAAATGCATGAACTCGAGAGTTATTCAATGCACCTGTCAAATGAGGTGATGTATGCAAGTTAGTTAATTTTTTCTCTATCTCTCTTTCCCTTTGTATGATTTGTTTTTCTCTCTCGCATGCTTTATCTCTCTTTATCTATTCCTCTCCCTTTCAATCTTTGTCTCCATCTATAACTCTCACTTTCTATATATATCTCTATCCCTCTTTATCTAACTCTATCTCTATCTCTTTCTTTCTTTCTACTCCTTATCTATCTCTCTAAATCACTCTCTTTCTCTATTGTTTGAGTTTCTCTATATAGAATTCTCCCCCCTCTATATCTCTTTCTTTTTCCTCCTCTCTTCCCTTGCTATCTCTCCCAAGATCACTTAAGCTATTATATTTTTTATGTTAATTTGCAATAATTTATGTTTATATTCAATAAGTTTAATTATAGAATATAATAATGAATATAAATATAATTATATTGTATACAATTTAATTTTTATTATATAAAATACTTTATATTATTTTGATATGTTAATTTAATTCATACTTTATGAAAATACATTAATTGTTAATTATAATATTGTATGTATATTTAATAAGTTTATTATAGAATATAATCTATTTGTGTTATATAAAATATAAATTATATTTATATTTAATAATTTCTAATGTAAAATATAATATATAATAAATTCATATAATTCTTTTAGAATATTAAAAATAAAATTTTCCATGGTCTAACTATAGCTAGAGAGGAAGGACTTAGACGTGGCAGTAAAGATATTCTATAAACAGTAAATAGTATTGTATAACTAAATGGCCGTTTCAAATTCAAAAAAGCTGAGAGCCGTTTGAAATTCAAAATTAACGACGATAACTGGGCAAGGACAGGCTGAGGTGGTTGACCTCCTTACCTGTAATCGATGATGTGTTTTTACTTTCATTCTTTCTAGATTTAGATTTAGGTAGCATTTGATGGGTTTCTTGCATTGAAAAGAGATGTTATCAATGCATTACAGAATTGGATTGCGCTACTGTGAGGAAACATGCCCAGTCTTCAAAGTGTAGCGCTCCACCTCTAGGTGAATGGGTTCTGTGCGACAGAGATGAAAAGCTTTTGATCTTGAGTTCATGTCGTTGTCTCTGAAACAAGGACTGAGAGGGGCTAATGACGGCGTAGAGATTGATTGATCTTGAAATAACGACGACACCAATGTCGCTTGTTTGACTCCTGTAGAGAGTATTCGACAATGCGTTGAAGCCTAGCGATGTGAAGAAGCTGAGTCGGCTAGTGACGATTTCCCCTAAATCTGACGGGTAAATTGAAATCTACTTTCTTCAATATTTTTTCTATGGACCGCCGCTATTGACATGGAAAGAGAATAGCTCAAGAAGTTAAGGTCCAAGGGAAACGCAGCAGGGAAAAGACGCAAGTGCCATAAACTCTGTAATTTCCTTTTCGACAACTCTTACTAAAAGATCGTAAACTGAATTTAAGCATCTATTATTAGATCTAATAAAATGATACAACACTTTTTCTTGGCATTGCAATTGTAGAATTGTTGTCAGTAGTAATCCTTAAATTTTGATTTTGCTTGATATACTCTTGAACCCAAATTGTTAGAAGTTCCGAACTGAGCTAAAACTCTTTCTCTATCCACTTTTGTTTCTTGCAGTCCCCTTATCTACCCAAATCCTCATACCCCAAATACATTTTTTTGGAACACCCCACAGCCAGTCACTTTGCTTGCTATTCCTACTCTTACCCTCATCCAAACCTGAGACGAGGCATCTCTCTCCTACTGGAGGATCAATTTTTATTTTCTCTCATATACCTAAAAACCATAGATTCTATAGTAAAAATATCCTAAATGTTGATTAAAATATGGAAGTTAAATCACTTGAATCTCATTCACATTCAACATAAAAATGAATGCATTAAAACCCTACGAGAGTCTGTCCAAGCTCCAAAAGACTATCTGGTTTACTTGATCCACCTCAATTATCTTCACAATAGGATAGAAGCCATAGAAAAGTTGCTCATTACTGAAAAGGAAAAAATAGACTTCTAGAAGTGAGTCATTACAGTGCCCAAATGGCTAAGTGCCAAACTTTCTATGCGTGCTTCTTCAATTGAATATGCCAAATGTGGAGGGCTTAATTTTAAAGCTTTTGTATATAGCCCCCTCTCCCAAATGAATGTTGAAGCTCGATAGGATGCGTAGGTAAAAGAGTTGAACTTCCACTGGAGTTAACATAGCTGGCAACAACCTCGATCTCTTCCCTAGTGCCTCTGGAGGGTCTAATCAGTAGCAATAGCCCATGCTATCAGAAGCGTTTTAGATTTTAACATGTGCTGGATACATCTTATATTAATAGTGTTTTTAAAATTGGAGATGCATTTGCAGTATTGTGTTGTTTTAACAAGAAAACATCTAATACCTGACATGAAGACTAAACCAAAACTAATAAGATGGTGATGTGCAAGTGCATATCTACTTATTTTGGATTGTTAAGGGTTTTCCTATGATTCTTTATTATAAGAAATGCTTAATAAAAAACACACTAACCATTTTTTGTAAAAAATAGAACACAAGAAAAATGTGAAACAAATTTGAGTGAAATAGTAAGAAAAAATAATCAAAATATGGCAAAATTCCTTTCTAGTAAGACTCCTAAGTACGTAGAAGTTCATATAGAATTTGCAAATTAGTGTCAAATAAGGTTAGGTAGAGTAGCTTGATATTGACCCACTCCCCACGAAAACGAGCATTTTTTTGTAAGGGTGAAAAAACATATTCCTTTCTCAATTGGAGGATTATAAACCTAGGTCTCGGTTTAGTTTCTTCATTTCTCTGATAGCCAAACCCCTTGAATTACCATTTTTCTTTTCTTTTTCACTTCTGATGATGGTCTATATTTAAGTATACCAATGGCCTTACATGCACACACCTTTATGTGAAAAATGCTCTAATAAATTAGAATGGCATTCTGCCAAGAAATAGAGTTTGAAAAGCATGGTCAAAAGGGCTTGCAACTTTAAACCAAAGTAATCATTATGGCATTTGCTTTTACTAGACCAATTTCTTTTAAAAAGAATTCAATTAAAGAATAAATGTAGTCATTGTCTTTTGTTCAATGAGAAGTAGAAGATACCATTCAAAATAAAAAACTAATCCAAAATATGTCACTGCAAAAGGAAGGTTGGTTGACCAATTTAATTTTTGTGGAGAACTTATAGATAGAGTGATCTTCTTATGATTTAGCAAAGGGAAGTTTCCTTCCAAGTGAATAGTCCAAAATTACAATAAATTAATAAATCTCTGACTTTCTTTGTATGCTCACTTCTCTTCAACGTGGTTTCCTTTAAAGCTTGTTTACAAGCATATAATTCCCAATCCCTAAGAGAATTTGAATTGGTCAAATTACTTTATTTCAAAATTCTACCTTGCTACTTCATTTACATTCTTTAATTGTCCATTAATCTATGTACAATGAAGCCAATTCTATGTATTTTTTAAGCTCATAACTCATTATTCTAAGGTCACACTGAACATAGGAGCACAAATAAATTTATTTATGTATATGTTCATTGGTCCGAATTTTTGAAATCATATATTTGTGTAATGGTGAAAATTATATACCTTGTTTTGAATTAATTTGATTTGTTTATTTTTTATGTAAGGATAACTGTAAGTCATGAAATTTTTACTAGCAATTAGCATGTAATCAAATTCTTACTTGATGCAATATGCATTCTTTCCAATTATTAAAGTTTTGATCCTTATTTTTTTTCATTCTTCCAAATTTAAATCCATGATTTGTAAGATTAATCTAAATGAATTATGTACTTTGTAGACATGAATATATGATTTATAAATTAACTCAAGTGAATTATGTACTTTGTGGACATGAGTATAGAATGTGTTAATTTCATATTCAAATTTAAGCTCAACATAATCTTTCTCACTACTTCA